>JANAVB010022800.1:12655971-12910971 GCA_029216955.1 Iris pallida
CCCTTCCATATCCCTCATATCCTCTACAGTACGGGCCTCAGGGTGTTCCACCGTTCATGCCCCAGATGCCATATGTGCCCCCACAGCAGCCCATTCCTCATGCTGGTGGGACCACTACCGACCAAATCTTCCAGAGCTTAGTACAGGCTCAGATGCAGCAGAGCGAGACTATTAGGAGGAGTTTAGAGACAGCACTGACCCGAGTAACCCAAGCCTCTGTGGGTACTATCGAATGGTTCCGTAACATGAATCCTCCACACTTCAAGGGCACTGAAGACGTCGTCGGGATCACCAATTGGCTGGTTAAGACAGAAAATCTTCTGAAGGCTTCAGAGTAATGAGTAGATTTATAGATGACGGCAGTCAAGTTCAGTTTGAAGGGAATGCCTACAATTGGTGGGCCGCTGAGGAGAGACGGCTAGGAGTTGATCAGACATGGAAGGAATTAAAAAGGCTGTTCAATAAGAAGGTTTTCTCCGACACTGCCAAGGATGCTCTATATGTCCAGTTTCTACACCTGGAGCAGGGGAGCATAACAGTTGATGAGTACGATGCCGAGTTTAGCTGGCTAAGTCATTTTGCACCAGGGTTGGTTACGACAGAGCTGAAGAAAACCAAAAGATTTCATAGAGGCTTGAGTATAGAGTAGCAGTGATATACTAGCTCCGAGTCGAGAGCCTTCCAAGCAGCTGTTCCAGCAGAGGCTAGAACTTAAGAGGCCATAAGCAAGAAGGCGAACGGACAAGCTACTTCGACGATGGGATCAGCTAAGACCACTACAGGAGGGCCAATGAGACGTCCTCCCATACAACAGCATCAGCAGAGGATAGGGCCATACCAGACACAGGAAAAGGCACTTGCCATTACTGTGGCAAGGTTGGGTATGTTCAGAAAGATTATAGACGATGGCTGGGACACTGTTTAGCTTGTGGATCGAACTAGCACCAGACCAAAGATTGTCCATTTCAGAGGAATGCTCCACAGAATTAGCAGAGGCCAGCGATTGCAGGGCCAGGAGCACCATGGCCACTTTTACCCCCTAAGGTAACCCAATTCTAGCAGGCTAAAGCACAGACGGGCAACCAGAGAGTTGGGAAGGCTTTTGCACTAGCTTCAGAGGAGACAGAACTAGAGGTGGACGTCATAGCAGGTATGGTTTTAGTTACATCATTTCCTGCGATCACATTATTTGACACTGGAGCCACCCATTCATTCATAGCCACTAGATTTGCCACTAGACATAGTATACCCATGTCATCTTTATCTAAAAACATTAGAATCCTCACTGGAGGAAGAGTAGTACCTGTTAGTGGTGTTTGTAGAGATTGTTCTGTAGTGATAAGTGGTAGAGAGATGAAGGCACGACTTCTTGTATTTCCTATACCGATGTTGGATGTAGTTCTCGGAATGGACTGGTTGAGCCAGCATTTCGCCCTTATTGACTGCCATAGGGGCAGTATCATCTTTAGACCCCCGAGTGATACAGAGTTCGAGTTCACCAAAGAGGAAGCCTTGAGGAGCGATGCACCTGCATTGGGGACTCACATGATGTGGCAGGATACCACTCAGCACCCTGTTATCACTGAGTTCGAGGAGTATTCCCCTAGGAATTGCCAGGACTGCCACCTGATCGAGACATCGAGTTTTCTATTGAGCTTATTCCCGGAGCCGAGCCTATTTCGTCTCGAGTATATCGACTAGCACCCAAGGAGTTGGTAGAGATAAAGATGCAGATTGACGACTTATTAGAGAAAAGCTTTATTCGTGCCAGTGCGTCATCATAGGGAGCACTCGTTCTTTTCGTACCTAAGAAAGACGGAACAGTGCGCATGTGCATCGATTACAGAGCCCTGAATGCGGTGACCGTGAAGAATATGTACCCCTTGCCGCACATAGACGATCTATTCGATCAACTGAGTGGAGCAAAATTATTCTCCAAGATTGACTTATGATCGGGCTATCACCAACTGAAGGTTCGGAAGGAAGACATTCCGAAGATGGCTTTTCGATCGAGGTATGGATACTACGAGTTCTTGGCCATGCCCTTCGGGTTGACCAACGCTCCAGCAGTCTTCATGAACTTAATGAACAAGATCTTTCATCAGTACTTGGACAAATTTGTGGTCATCTTTATAGATGATATCTTGATTTACTCGAAGAGCCAGGAGGAGCATGAGCAGCTTCTATGGACAGTTTTAGGAATCTTGAGGGATGAGCAACTTTTTGCGAAGCTTAGCTAGTATGATTTCCATCTCAATGAGGTTTCATTTCTGGGACACATTGTTACCAGGGATGACTTATCGGTAGATCCTGAGAAGATCACAGCAATCAAGGCATGGCCCGCTCCCACATCAGCTTCTAAGGTGAGAAGTTTTCTTGGACTTGTGGGATACTACCAAAGGTTCGCAGAAGATTTCTCTCGAATAGTGGGGCCGATGACTCGACTCACTTGTAAGGATCAGGAGTTTGTGTGGACAGATGAGTATCAAGCCACTTTTGACGAGTTGAAGAACCGGTTGACAATGGTACCTATCTTTTCACTACTATTGGGCCCAGGAGGTTTTGTGATTTACAACGATGCATCCAGGAAAAGATTAGGATGCGTACTGATGCAGCACTGTCATATAGTAGCGTATGCATCGAGACAGTTGAGGGTGCACGAAAAAAATTATCCAACCCACGATCTAGAGCTCACAATAGTTATCTTTGCTTTGAAGCTATGGGGACACTACTTGTATAGCAAAAAGGTTGATATCTATACTGATCATAAGAGCCTCAAGTACGTGTTCACACAAAAAGAGTTGAACATACGACATCGACGTTGGTTGGAGTTGATGAATGATTATGAGATTGAGCTACATTATCATCTGGGCAAGGCTAATGTTGTGGCAGACGCATTGAGCCGTAAACCCATGGCACACTTCTTGACTACGCAGAAGGAGTTGATATGAGACTTGCAGCAGCTTGGTATTGAGGTAGTATTGCCTAGAGCAGATGGCGTATTTGCCAACCTCCAAGTGTAATCGTCACTAGTAGATCGGATCAAGGCGGCATTACCTACGGATGCTAGATTCCGACGACTTCGAGAGAGGACCGAGGTAGGGGAGCAGACGAGATTGAGGATTCATCTCGATGGGACATTGTGATGTGGTGATCGTATTTATGTTCCTAATGGGAAGTTGCGGGAGGATTTGATGGCAGAAGCACACAGTTCGACTTACTCTATTTATCCCGGAGGAACTAAGATGTATCGGAACTTGCGACAGTATTATTGGTGGCAAGGAATGAAGCGAAAGATAGCTCATTTCGTGGCCAAGTGTTTGGTATGCCAACAAGTGAAGGCCGAGCAACAGAGAACGGTGGGACTATTGCAGCCGCTACCCATTCCTGAGTGGAAGTGGGAGCACGTTACGATGGACTTCATCACCGAATTTCCTCGGAGTCCACGTGGACGAGATACGGTATGGGTGAATGTTGATAGACTTACCAAATTGACCCACTTCTTACCTTTTCGAGTGGGGCAGTCCATGGAAGTTTTGGCAGACATGTATATGAAGCAAATAGTAAAGCTACACGGTGTACCAGTTAGCATCGTGTCGGATCGTGACTCGAGGTTTACCTTGTATTTTTGGAAGAGTATGCAGGACAGTTTGGGTACACGTTTGAAGTTTAGCACGTCGCACCATCCACAGACAAACGGCCAGTCAGAGCGTACGATTCAGACACTAGAGGATATGTTGAGATCATGTATGCTTGACTTTGGCGGATCATGGGAGGCCACCTATATCTTGTGGAGTTTTCTTACAACAATAGCTATCAAGCGAGCATTCAGATGGCTCTGTTTGAAGTATTGTATGGTAGGAAGTGTCGATCTCCTGTCTGTTGTAGCGACATTGGAGAGCGACAGATATTGGGTCCCAAACTAGTTTTGAGCACAGTAGAGAAGGTAGAGAAGATACAAGACCACCTGCGAGCAGCGCAGGATCGACAGAAGCAGTAGGCAGATAACCGTCGTTGACCTTTAGAATTTAAGGAAGGCGACCATGTTTTCTTGAAGATATCCCCACTAGAGGCACGATTCGGTTCGGAGGACGTGACAAGTTGAGTCTAAGATACATTTGTCCTTTTGATATCTTGTAGCGTATGGGAGAAGTCGCTTATAGATTGTCCTTGCCATCGTCGCTAGAAGGAGTACATGACGTGTTCCACGTGTCGCAGCTGAGGAGGTACGTGGCAGACAGCAATCATGTGCTTAATCACTCTGAGATCATCATTGGACCGAGTTTGTCGTACGAAGAGCAACCAGTAGGTATCCTTGATCGCCGAGTGAAGGTGTTACGGAATCAATCTATACCAATGGTTCGCATGGCATGGAAGCATCACTCGCCAGGGGAGTCTACTTGGGAGCGCGAGGACGACATCCGAAATCGTTATCCGAATTTGTTCGAAAACGAAGGTACGTCTTGCATTTTAAGCTCTTAAATTTTTATCATGTTCTTTGCTTTGCCTTCGATCCCCCGGCCTTAGTTTAATTTTGAGGAAGAAATTTTCTTTAAGTTGGGTAGGATGTAAACCCCCAATATTTTTTTAATTAATTTAGTACTTTAAATTATTTTGTGCTATATTATTTTTGAATTAAATAAATAGTTGTTATATGTATATATATAGATATGTATGCTTGTGTTGCATGATATTTTAATTACTACTAAATATAGTCTACAAATGTTATAAAAAACAACCTTAAAGCCGGCTACAGTGCCCTAGCAAACCCGAGCGGCTGCTTCCTCTCGGCTGAGAGGAAGTTATATAAAAATTTAAGATTTGGATTTCAACCAAATCTTCATCAAAAAATCCCAAATAAAATCCTGTAGATTCCTAGAGGGATTCTCTACTAGATAGACTAAAATTTAAACATAAATTAATTAAAACTCGACCTAATTAAATCCTAATCCAATTCGAAGGAATCGAGTATATATGCGCACGAAAATTTCGGAGAGGGATTCTTCTAAACTTCTTCGTAAATCCTCAAATCATCGACTCTGGAGCGACCTCAAGTAGCACGCGCACACACCCCACCTCCTGCACACCGTCGGCGATTACCGGAGTGTCGCTGCTCAGCCCTGGCCGACCGCACCCAAAGTGCAACGCCAGATTTTCGACTGCAAGGTACCCGACTTCCCACCTTGATTACGCAATCCATCGTCGATCATTTTTCATTTTGTAAAGATATTTAGAAACCCCACACAACCCTCTTCGAGTCCCTTCAAAGAGATTTTGGCATAACCCACTGGACCGCCGTAAAAGTTAACGCAAAGTTGAGTGAAAAACTGACAAAAAACAGAGTATATAAACTAGGTTAAAACCTCAACTTAGAAGCCAGTTTTTTATCAGAATATTAGGGTTACCGAGAAACAAATTAAAGGCAGTTGAAGTTAACATAACCGAGATTAAAACGCAACTTGTAGATCTGTATTTCGATTTCTATGCATGACTTAAATCGATGTTAAAGTTTGACGAAAAACTAATTTTTAAAATAGTAAAACTTAGAAACTATCCCGATACGGTGTGCGCACCAACAAACCGGACGATGTGGTCGTGCACTATACACATCGAAAGGCGCGTATGGATGTTGCCGACGTGTGGGAACAGACGGAATTCGATTTCGTTGCGTGTGTACGACGAAATCAGTACCTATCCGTCAAGGTATCCCTGTATCGACACTTTGCAAACTTGATCAAAACTTCGTGTACAGTCGTCAGATTGAGACGAAACTTGTGCCAACAGGTCAGAATCATAATTTTAGTCTTGTGTGCCATGTTTGGTCCAAATCTAAGAAAGTCGACCGGAACGCCTTTTTGGTATGGCCCGCGACCCGATCCAATGGGCGATTTTGCGCACAGCTCATCGAAATCTAAAACTAGACATACCATTGGGTCCGTCTCCTCAAATCGGATCTGTAGACATATAGTTTGACAACTTTAGAGACCGTAGACATTGGTGCGCGTTTCGGTGCAAAGCGGGTCCAACGGCAGACATCGTTTGATCCAAAATTATAATTTTGCCCCTGTTCCAGAATTTGACTTTCGGACAGGCATTTCCTAGGTATATATGTTTCACCGAGAACATTTTTTATGTTTGTTTCAGCATCTGGAGCCATCTGTGAATTGTGAGTTTTGTGTTGGCGCTTGCGATATTTGGATTTGCCCTCCTCGCACCGCAGGCAAGTATACCTTGCCGTAGATTCTGACTATGCTTATTTATTTTCAGTATATTTTATTAGTGCATATTTCTTTCTCTTATTTTTTATTTTGTTTATGTGGTGCGTCCAAGTCACACTTGGGTGCGAGCGACTTGATTTAGTCGTTTTCGTTATTTTTATATTCTATTATGCATGTCGACCTAGAGTTAGACGACCACCTTATGAGTGTAGGATATTTTCATATCTCCTATGGCCATGCCACATGTGTATCACGTGATGAGTGAGTTCATATAGGACACGGACTTGCGTACTCGACTGGCCATCGATACGTATGGGTCGTGCGACGGATAGGAGGTAATTACTACTAGTGTATTGAGTTAGAAGCCGTAGCAGTTGCTAACTGGACAGGCTGTAGATACATCTTGGACAGGATCATTGGAGGTAGGGGACAGCTACAAGCGTAGGGGCTACATTTTCTTTTTACACACATTTGTGGGCCGATAGTGACTCGTATGAGCACTACCTTCTGTCCCTGGCCGATAGTGACTCGGATGAGCGCTACTTACTGCCATTCTTTATTACTCTGCTGATCCTATAGCCCTTGCATAGAACGTTATCCTCAAAGTGTATCTCACATAGATGGTTAGGAGATCTGGTAGCGTCATAGTCGCATGTTTACACATTCAGTTATTTCGACATGTTTTTCTGTATCTTGTTACGTCCCTCTGAGGACTTGGTGATCTCTCCAGGATTAGACGAGCAGGACTATCCCCAAGAGTACAGAGCATTTTTGGATCCTGCATACGTCGATGACGAGGCATCTTCCGCTGATACTTAGTTTTCTCTTTATTTTCTGAGATTTTGTAGTGGACATCTTTTATCTTTATTGTTCTATTTTTGAGGAGGTTGGACTCCATTTAGTTAAGACTATTTTTCATAGATGTTTGGCATGGGAATGACCACCCCGCTATCTCTTGACTTCTTTTATTATCATTGAGACTTATTTATTCTTTCTATGTTGAGTTGTGGATGAGATATAGTTATTATATTATGGCTTATCATGTATTATTATTTACTACGTGTGTACAAATACGAGGATACCACATATTGGTGTATTCTTTGTATATGTGCAGCTGGCATACTGACATACTTGGTCCTAAGTACTTTGGGACTGGGGCGTTACAGTCATGCAGGTGGGGTATCGCTTCCGGTATTCTATATATCCTGGGCTACCAAGATGTATAAGAATCTAAGGGATCATGTATGGTGGTATGGGATGAAGCGCGAGGTGGCATAGTTCTGTTCCAGATACTTAGTGTGCCAGCAGGTCAAGGCCAAAATGCAGAGACCCTGTGGTTTGCTTCAGACCTTGCCTATCCCAGAGTAGAAGTAGGAGCATATCACTATGGACTTTGTTTTTGGTCTTCCACGTACTCCTGGAAGGAAGGATGTAATTTGGGTCATCGTGGACCGGTTGACCAAATCGGCCCACTTTATTCCATTCAAGGTAGATTTATCCACTAAGAAGCTCATAAAGTTGTATGTATGACAGATTGTCCGATTGCATGAAATTTTTGTGAGCATATTTTCTGATCAGGATAGCATATTCACTTCCTATTTATGGAAGAGTTTACAAACTAGCTTGGGCACTCAGTTCAAGTTCAGTACTGCCTATCATCCTCAGATGGATGGACAGTCGAAAAGCACTATTCAGAAGCTCGTGGATGTGCTTCGAATTTGTGTATTAGATTTCGGCGGCTCATGGAAGGATCATCTTCATATAGTAGAGGTCTTATACAATAATATCTATCAGGCCAATATCAAGATATCTTCTTTTGAGGCGTTGTATGGGCGGAGGTGTTACACCATGTTATCTTGGGATGATGTGGGTGAAAGAGCCTTATTGGGGCCAGAGATGATCGTGGATGTTGCGGAGAAGGTGAAGCAGATCAGGGAGAGGCTTTACATGTCTTAGGATAGGTAGAGACACTGGACCGACAGCCATCGTAGGCCGTTGGGGTTTGAGGTAATAGGTGTTTTGTCTGTGTGTGATGATTAGGTTGGAAATTTTTGTCTTATTACTCGTCTGAATCTTGTTTGAGCTAGGTTGGAGATTTATTGTTCCTGAGGATTTCTTCGACACGTGGTACTATCCATTTTGGCAGAGGCAGAAAACTCAACCCGAGATTCATCGGACCTTTCGGTATCCTCGAAATGGTCGGTATTGTAGCTTATCGACTGGAATTACCACCTACCTTGGAGGAAAGGAACAACGTTGTTTGTGAAAACAAAAGTTTAACTACAAACTAAGAAAAAAAAGAGAGTACAAGAGTACAATTGAATTATGGGGCAGTACAACTATAAGAATCTGATCATAAGACAATCACTTTATCCCTTAGACTTTGCGATGTTGGAAAGGAAAAGCTCTTGAACGTGTTGCGAAAGCTTTGGCTGAAGACTATGATCATTCATGTTGATTTGAAGAGTGATTTTGAACTCCTTTTTACAGAGTTTTGGGATAACTACCAAGTAGTTATCATGATTGGCTGCAGTGTAAAACAGGCTGATTATGCACGGTTTGGCGCACAATTGCCCAGTTGCACAAATCGTTAGTTTAACTGCATAGGACGCATGGCATTCTGTGAGAGAATTGCGTTTGGTCGTAGGTAGTGTTGCATGTGTCTTCTTCAAGATTAGCGGCATGCGTGCCACATCATCTAAATGCTTCTGGATTATGATTGATTGATGGATGCTATTACATAAATGGCACGATCTGTTAATTGGCGCCAACTACGGAAAGCACTGAGCATCAAGTCCGTGAAGATTTTTAATCACTTTGTGCCATCGATGAATGGCACTGAGAAACAAATGGTTGTCATTATGGCAAATCTGACAAGATCTTCTCGAGCATCGTGCGCTCGAAATTCGAAGAGATTTTTATCGACCGTCGTGTTGTCTGATAACTTAGCTTCTTAGGCAAGATTGCCATGTGGCAGCCTGCACTATCTGAAGATAGCGCTATTTGGGTTTGGGCATGATTAGATACTGAGCGACATTTTATAGATAAGTCCTAGTGCAATCTATGAATAGCGCACTGCACTGTCTTGATATTTTTAAGCTTCTACAAGACCCCCTTCAAAGTTTTCAAATTTCAAAAAAAAATTTAAAAATGAAATACTTTGAGTAAGAAGCGTTCACGTGTAATTGGCGCGCCCAGAATCTCAACAACCCATTATTATGTGCACGATTTGTGCGGCTGTTACGCACAGACTCGGTCTATAAATAGCCCACGGGACGGAGAGAGAGTTCTTCTAAAAAAACTTTTTATTCTCAAACTCTTTTTGTCTTCCTCTTCTCTTTTCGAGTTCATGAATCTTTTCCTCATTGTCGACAATGGCACCGAAGAGATCCACCACCATGTAAGGCAAAGGCATCATCGAAGCTCCGTCATGAGCGTCGCCACTGAGGGCACCACGACACGCACCGCCATCGGCGAGAGCCGAGGAGGCCAACCCGCTCTTGAAGATGAATGAACGGTCAGAGAAGACGAGCAGTAGAGTAAACGCTATTCGGTGATAGCACGAACTAAAGCCAACATTGACTGCCTCTTTCAGAGTGTTGGTTAGCGCCACGGTATTTCCAAAATGCACCACCTCTTTCAGAGTATTGGCCAAAATCATATCGCGCACTCTTAGTTCATTCAAAGTGCGTTGCGTGCTATGTGCCACGATCTTGCCAATAGCGTACTGTCTTGCGCAAAACAAGAATTGTCATACTACACGCACAATTTGAGAAGTATCATACTGCATGCGCAATTTGAACACTACCGCAGAGCTAAAAATCATTTAGATTTTCAATCTTTCATGATTTTAATTCGTGTTTCCTTTTCCCTTTCTGCAGCGTCTATGGTGATCTCGAAAGCCGAAGTCGCTTAAAGAGAAAGTGTTGTATCCTTTTGTCGAAGAGGAAATGGCGACTCTTAGGGAGGAAATAACTCCTAAAATCGAAGTTGTTGTTAAGGTGGAACTGACATCAGAAGGTAGTGGCACCAGAAGCCCTAATCACCCAGCTCCTGTAGATGACCTCAATCAGTTGGGGCCTTCAAATGCACAATGGTTGAGGGAGTGGTACTTGCCTCAGCGTCACCATTCTCAGAAAAATGAATAAAAGCCATTTTCTTTTCTTTTCTTAATGTTTCATGTTTGATGTTGCTTTTTGATGCTCTAAGATGTAGTTTGCTTTCTCTGCTTTTGCAAATGTTGTCATTTACTCCTTTTCATGGAGAGAGAATAAATGACTTTTCTGTTTGCGCACTTGCCGTGAACTTACGATTTTGTGAACTTATCGTCTTGGGCACAACATATTTTGTCAAAAGTAGTGTGGACACGATATTTCTTGAAAATAATACCAGTTATTATATCTGTTCAGAGGTCTGGGATGTGACAGAATATAACTTCGTGTGAAGCTATTTTTGACACAACATTATCAGTGACGAGTCGTCGATACAGATAATAGAATTCAGAGATAATGTGGACAAGAATTCGTATATCTCTTGATTATCCTTAAACCAACTGGAGCTCAAGAATACGATATCTTTTAAAACATCTGGTTTCAAAAGATGATGTTGTGATAATATGGTATGGTAGACGTTATGGGTTAATCTTTTGAGGATGTACCAGAGGATCTGGTTAGACTCCACTGAAGATTTTTAAGGACTTATTATCTATAGGTTTATTCGCGAAAGAGTGAATAAAAGATAATAATTCGAAGATTTGTGTATAATATTTGTCAGAAAATATAATACAAACTTTCAAACATGATATTTTTTCAAGAATTTGTCATTGAAAGGCATCATAGCTATTCGACCGGCCATTTCGGTCAGCTGGTAAGCTCTGTTAGAGAAAACTTTGCTTATGACGTATGGACCTTCCCACTTTGGCTCAAACTTGCCTTTGCTCATGTATGTCATAGTCATAGAACGTCTGATAATAAGGACTAGCTCGCCTTTTTGAAAGGTTTGTACTTTGACTTTGCGGTTGAAGGCTTTTGAGATTTGGGCTTGATATAGCTCAATGTGTCGTTGAACTAGCAGCCGCTTCTCATCAAGTGCTTCAAGTTCTTGAAGTCGAAGATGGTTATTATTTTCCACTGTGAGTTCATTGGCAACGGCTATCCTTAGGGATGGAATTTGAATCTCCAATGGTAAGACAGCTTCGCATCCGTACACCAAAGAGATGTACAACCAGTTGAGGTACATATTGTAGTGCGGTATGCCTATAGGCATTTTCTAAGCCTTTTGCTCCAGTTACATTTATTGGCAAAAATGAACTTTTTCAGGAGCTTGATAATTATTTTGTTGAATGCTTCTGCTAAACCGTTAGCCACAGGATTATAAGCTGTAGAAGTAATATTGTTGATCTGGCATTACATAATAGAGTGAATGCTTAACTTATGAACTGAGGTCCATTGTCATGGATGATTCTGTGTGGAACTCTGAATCGATAAATAACATGATACTTGATGAAGGTGATGACATTGCTTGTCTTGACTTCAACTAGGGAATAGCTTCTGCCTATTTTGAAAAGTAATCGATTGTAGCTAAGATGAACCGATGTCCTCGAGATGACGATGGATTGATAGGACCGATGCCATCCATATCCCAGGCCAAGATGTTACAGTAGGATATAGGAATTCTAATGGTTTGGATAAAATCTGTATGGATTTGACATGCTTGGTATTTTCTTGCATATTTAATTTCATCTGCCACTATAGTAGACCAATAATATCCCATATTTCTAATACGGTCCTATAGCTTAGGACCAGGCTGATGTGCATCGTAAACACCATTATGAGCTTCATGTAGTATCTATTTTCTCCTTACCCGCAAGACATCGAAGAAGCATGCCATCGAATAATCGACAGTAGAGTGCCCTCGATAAGTAATTGCAATAGAATCAGAGTGATCGATGACGAATTGTCGTAGCTTCTTTAGGTTCTTCAGACAGGATATCATGTACTACAAAGTCGATAAAGGGAGTTCTCCAGTCCTTTCCATTAGTGCCAATCTCCACTGCATTGCTGAATTCAATACTCAAATTATTTTCGATATAGAATAATTCTCGATTAGCGATGACGATTAACTGTTGCCTCTTCATAGGGACAGTTAACACTATTGCTAGGTTAGCGAGGGCATCGACTTCCGTATTGTACGCTCATCGTATATGTTCAATAAAGAAACCTAAGAATGATATAGCCAGTTTAACTGCTGCTTCTTGATAAGGGATAAGGTCTTGATGTCGAACCTCATACATACCTCTAACCTAGTTAACGATCAGTTTAGAGTCTATGTATACTTTAAGGTAGTCGATATCCAGCTATTTAGCTAACTAGAGACCGATAAGCAAAGCGTTGTATTCGACAACATTGTTGGAACACGGTTTGTCTAAAAAATAGGCTCTTTGAATGGCTAATCCTTCTGGGGATACGAGGACAATTTCTACTCCAGCGATAATAATTCTATTGGGTCTGCTTCTAGATGCACCATCAAAGAATAGATGCCAAGCGAGTACTCCTTTTGAAATCATGTTAAACTCTAGAGTTTTATCAGGAATTTCGTTATAGAGTTTTGAAGTTTCAGGAATTGGATGAGCCGACAAGAAGCCAGCTAGGGCTTGACCCTTGACAGACTTCTGTAGGATATAGACCATATCATACTGTGCTAGTAGTATTACCCATGTAGCAAGTCTAGAATTGAGTGTACTAGGCTTCTTCATTAGAACCCGCAAAGGATTGACTCTAGAGATGACATGGATGGCCTATGACGTGTCTTTAGGATGACGAGCATCAATGCTAAGCATTCTTTTTCCACTGGACTGTATCGATGTTCAACACCGATCATTGTACGGCTAACAGAATATATTGCTTGCTCATGGCCTTCATTATTCTTCTGGGCTAAAAGTGCACCAAGAGAATGATCCATTGCCCGAACGTACATCAAGAAGGGTATTTGTTATCGGAGGAACTAGGACTGGAGGGTTCATCATGTACTGTTTAATATCTTTAAATGCTTGTTGGCATTCATCAGTCCAAACGAAAGACACACCTTTTTTGATTAGTTGAGTGAACAGTCTGCAACGTCTAGAGAGATTTGAGATGAATCTCCTGATATATCACTACAAGAAAAGTGACATTTTATGACGTTAAAATTAAGGCATGCCTAAGATAGTATGCTGTAAATAATTATTTTATGATATTTTAACAAATGCCGTAAAATAAGGCAGAATATAATTTATTATATTATTTACGACGTGCATTGAATGTCTTAATTTTTTTATAGACAAGAAGGCATGAAATGAATGCCCTAAAAACCTAAATAAGACAGGCGCCAAAATTTTCAGGTTCCCTCCTCTATTTCATCTCGCATCCTCAAAATAGGTTTCTCTTGCGTTCCTCCTATTTCATCCCGCAGCCAAAAACTCCCCCCTTTTCTTCCACTTAAAAATTCCTCTCGCGTCTTCTCTCCAGCCTCAAAATAGGTTTGATTCTTTCTCTTCTTCTTTTATTTTGTTCCTCTTCTCTTCTTCTTCTTCTTTTGGGAAATATCAGTTGCCTGCCTCCTCTTCTTCTTCTATTGATTTTCACGTCTTTTGTTTGTGTTCAGATCATAGCAAGGGAAGGGAGAGGAATACAAATTCGTGAGCATAAGTCTTATTCCCCTACTTTTCTTTTTTTAGGGTTTTATTCTCTCAATTTCCTTCTTTTTATTTAGGGTATTACGCTTCCTCCGAATTTTTTTCATTATTATAGGACCTCCACGTATCTAGATACCTACGGCTGAATTGTAGGTTTGATTTCTTCTTCACCCAATTTTACCTAAGAAATTTGATTTTCTACATATGTTCTAGTTTAATTTGTGCATATATTGCTATTTACTAGTTCCTGCGTAAGGATCCAGGTCCCCGTATGTTCTGGTTTAATTTTGTTTGAGTGGGATAATGTATAGTTCCTGTATAAGGATCCAGGTCCCCATATATTTACAGCTGATGTTTATCAAAGTTATATGTCTTTTTTTTTTCCTTTTTCATCCCTTTTTGCTAATTTATATATTGTCTTTTATTTTCCACATATGTTCTTTGTATTTTTCCATGCCTTTCCCAGGATGAAGCTCCCATATTAGTCGTATGTCCAGCTAGTTATCTTGCATTTTTCATCGGCTAAGGAGTTTGAACATTGGCTTCCGTTCCTTTTACCCAAGGATATTCATCTTGGTACATCTTACTCTGAAGCCTACTTAGGCTTGTAGACTTAATTTTAGAAGCAAGCTTTCTATACTCTTATTCGAATATTGATAGCATTTGTAGAAATGTATGCCATGATTCACTAAGTGGTTCATGTATAGTACAAGCATATAAACTATCGTCTATTTCGATCCCTAAAATAGTTAAGTGAACAACATTAATCTGAATAATAAATTCTAATGAATGACATTGATCCTTTTAGTAGCATCTTAAGCAATCCTCTCAGTCCCTAAAACAATTAATTGTACTTGTATTAATGTGTGGTGTACACATTTACTTATTGTTTACATGCTAACTAATTTTGAGCTGATCTAAAGCGACATTGCATTATATTGTTGTACAGTTTACTTGTTCATATAACATAATCATATTTCCGAAAATAATGATCAAATGTAGGATTTGTTAATCATATTCGTAAATTTTAAAGTTCATTACTGTCCAATAGGTTTTTAACTATATATCTAATTTTATATCCTAGTAGAGTGCTTGTATGAAATTATAGGTACATGTTGTGTTGGATAAAGTTTGTATGTGTCATATTCTGAATGTGGTTTGTACTAGAAATTTGTTTTGTTAAACTGATGTATCATCAAGGACGGATTTACTGTCCACCATTTTTTTCAAGCCTACCTACAAGCTAAGCCCTCCGGGCATCCCAAATGGGTTTTGTCCATGCTCTCCCTGTTCGACTAAACCCATTTTGGCATTGATGAAGGAAACATGTTTCTCTTACAAGATACATTAGAATCTTTAATTTAATTGTCCAATATGTTGTATTCCTTAATTACTTTTTATTGGAAGACGAGTCCTAATTTTGTTTGTTCATACTTTCAATTCTTTTGTCTCTTGAAAACTATTTTTTGGGTGCAACCAAGCAAACCTGACTACAAGCATATACCTTGTGCAGTATTTAAGTAAGTTTCATCTAATATTTTCGACATGATGTTAATTTCCTTTCGGAATATTAACTATTTATTTTTTTTACCTGATGTTAGTTTGACAAGCTTCTTCTTTAAGTATATCTTATGAATAATGTCCACAAAGTTTGATGAACACTTTCTTCATATAAATGACTATATTAATTTAAGATGTTTAGAGAAATCTTTTGAAAGTATTCTACTTGCTTCGGCTAAGTCGCCAAAGAAATATGCTCACTAACCGAGAAACCATATGGGGAACATCAAAGGGGCTTCTACACCAAGAAAGCATTTAGCCAAGTTGGTGATGGAAAGATTCATCATGAAAATTGTTGGAAGATATTTAAGTTATCATCTAGAATCATGAAATACTTTTGGCCTTCATTTATTGTACACATTCGAACGGGCATCTTGATTGAGATTTTATTTCACAAATAACCTACTATGTTGAGAGAACATATTATCTAGTGGTAATATTTTCTTCTCACATTCAATAATTTTGATAATTTGTCATAATAATTTCTGAAGTGGTTGTATATGACTGGGAAGTATGATGCATGGTTCAATATGTGACATGTACCATTATAGTTTATTCCAGGATAAGTTTCATTACATATGATTTGAAACTAGGTTAAAAAGGTCAACATCCATGCATGTGACCATGTCACTAGTTCTTCTGAAACATGCCATAACATAACCCAGGTTCAATTTTATGATACTTAAGAGTTAATGATTGCTCAAATTGATTTGTCAATGCCCTATGTTCAAGTTTAAGATACCCTGTTTTTGTATGTACCAGAGTTTGCTTTATATTGTTCATATTTGCATCTTCTGAAACATGCCATAACATTACTCATGTTCACCTTTGCATTTATGTATAGAAAAGCCAAAAGCAGGAAACTATAAAGAAAACTGAACTTGAAAATATTTTATACATCATCAAAAGTTTTACCACTAGATTGGCTACGCAATTGTATACAATTGTATAGAAGAAAAGTTTAGGAGTAACTAGTTTAGGAGTCCAATCCTGAGGTCAGGATCCTGACCATGCAATTGTAATCGTCAAAATTGTTTTATGTTGGAAATGTGAACAACATTTTATTTAACAGTTCTACTTATGAAATTCATCCTATGTCATTTGATAACTATTTTTTGTTGGAAAATGATATTTGAATCACACATTTGGATTATGAAGATATTCGAAGAAATAAGTGTAGTATTGAATTTTTTTAGTATATTTTAAGTTCAGCCCGAGGTAAATTATAATCATGGCTCAGTCCTTGTGCATCATGTTTGTCCTTCAACCTCCTTGATTTTAGCAGGGGATACCAACAAGTGGGTGATACACAATGGATAAAGATTGGGTAAAGTTTAGAAGGTTACTATCGAATCCCTAAAACCATAAATATTAATATATATACTATTAGTGTCTTTAATTAATATAATATTGAAGTTTGCTTTTATTATAGATTCACAAGCATATCAAAATGGAGCACGAAGGTTTGCCGATACGATTCAAGCTAGTAAGGGAAATCTAGAAAATCTCCAATGTCCTTGTTGCCATTATTTAAGCTATCGATTCCACCATTTTGATACAGTTTATGAGCACATAGTTATATTTGGTATGGATCCTACATACGATAAATGGGTCTTTCTTAGGGAAAGTTCTACTGCAACTAGAGATGAAGCTTTAGAAATACCTGAAGAATATAGAGTGCTTAGAGATACATATTGAAGATGATTTTTTTAGGGCAACGATAACAATGCGGAACCTGCACATGAAAGTAGAGAGCCACATTTTGCAAATCTTGGAAGATGTTGAACTCCCTTTATATTGTGGCTCTACTTACACAAAGGTGGCTGCAGTCGTTGCCCTATACAAGTACAAAGCTAGACATAGTCTCATGGACAACGGTTTTAATGAACTTCTTAAGATGCTAGACAAAATTCTACCTTGTAACTCCATTTTCCCTATTCTCGAGATTTTTTTATATTATTTATAACTATTGGTTCAATAAATAGATAGATTATAGTTAGTAAATATTTTTGGTATTCTTAAGTCAGATGGTTAAGCTTGATTGTGTTAAACCCTAAGCCCATTAGTTAGCCCATTGGATTAGCCCATTAGTTAGCCCATTTGTTAACCCTTTAGTTAGTCTTTTATTTGAAGACTGAACCCAGCCCACCCTTTCTTTGTTTTCATTTTTGCATTTATGTACACACTCCTTTACATATTCATTTGGGGAGAAGGAGTTACTGTAGCAAAATTTTAAATTCACCTTTTTCTCCCCCTAACAAATTGTCAGGAGAGGTGGTTTCGCGCCAAGGGTTAGCCTCATTCCTACGCTACTCACCCAGCCGACCCTATATAATCTTTCCTTCTCCATTCTAATTCTATCCCATCCTCTACATTCTTTCTGAATCCAATCAATTCCTGTGAAGAGCAGCACTGGCGGCCATGGCAAAGCTTTCGAGGGAACAAGAGGACATTGAGTTGATCCTCTCCTCTTCATCAGATCAATGACATAGGCTGGTGAGCTTTGAGTAGTTCCAGATCTAATTTTTGATGTTGGAAATTTAATGATTCAATTCTTTCTTTTCCTTGAGAATCAGTCGATCGATTCAACCATCCTTCATCGTGGATCAGGATCTGTAGATCGAGGTATCATTGATCAATTGATCGACTCCTTGTCTTCATCACCAACAATTGAGGTGAGTTCTTATAAATTCTGGAAGGAATAACCATTCGCCTGAATCGACCTTCTAAATTTTCGACGATCTAATTAGAGTTGTTTCAATCTTGCTTAATAGGTCATTTGACTCTGTTCTGGGTGTTCCTTGACAATTGTTTAGTCTTGGTTGTTTCAATCAATCGAACAAGGTATAGATCCCCATTAAATTGTTATGTCCAAATGGTAAATCTCGACTCTGTTCTCATATATGGGGTTGTTGAATGTATAGGTCGTTTTTGTCTTGGTAAATCATCCTCATGAATCTGTCATTGGTAAGTAATCCCTAATTCTTTTCAAATTAGATTATGGATTATTTATTTTGATTCGATTCATAAAGATGTGTTGTTGTTCATTGGTTGAATGATCGTTTGAGTGACAGAATGTTGAACGAATGAGGATTTGAACCCCAGTGTAGCGAGATTCAGAGGCACACTTGGACCCTGATTTGATATCATAAGAGGTAACTCTCTGGTCTTAATATTTCAGTTGTAAGCTGTGATTGGTGTACCTGAATTGTTCAGGAGTAGGTCGAGTTATTGTCTGAGATTATTCTCCTGTGATAAATAATATTTTAGGCATAGATAGAAGCTATGTTGTGTAGTGATTTTTTCTGTTTTTGCTCAGCTCTTATTTAATTGATCGAAGAATTTTAAGAAGGGTCATGAGTGTAGACAAATTTTCATTCCTGGTATCAGTGGATTTATCTCAGGAGTTCTCATTTCTGAGTTTGGGTAAATAGATAGATAGGTTTCATTTTGGTTTGGTTTATAAGGTTTAGATGGGAAGCACTACTCTAATACCAGAACACCTATTATAATTTGAACCTTAGCATGGGGAACTACATGAATCAGGTTTTGATCAGTTACCTATGATTGGTAGAGACTGGTTCCATATATCAGTGCAGTGTTGATTCATTTTACTGAACAATTCATGCATGGCTCAATTTGGTTTAATTCAAGATTATTTCAGTCTAAGCTATCGAATGTAGTATCAACCACACCCATTGCAGGACTGGAAATTCTTGCAAGGATAGACAAGTTTTTTTAGTTTGAACCTTGGACAACACTGTGATAAACAAATCAAAATTTACAAACTGTACAATAAAGGAACTAACCCTGGCAGCAAGAATTGAATTAAATTAATTGGATTAGATTGGTTGGTTTGGTATTTTAACTGGTAGTTTAATTTAGTGCTAGTATTTGAACTTGAGAATCATGTGCAATGTTTTGAAGAACCAGGGGATTGTAATCTCAGAAAAACCTGAGAGCATTCTCAGGAAAACCTGAGAGTTACCTGAGAATGTTCATCTGAGTTAACCTGCGGGTAATTCTCAGGAAAACCTGAGATGATTTTGAGTTAAACTGCAAGCAAACTCAGTGCATATGATTCAGTGGATGTGTAATACAATTTCAGTGAA
Organism: Iris pallida; assembly: GCA_029216955.1. NCBI lineage: Eukaryota > Viridiplantae > Streptophyta > Magnoliopsida > Asparagales > Iridaceae > Iris > Iris pallida. The sequence goes on from JANAVB010022800.1 coordinate 12,675,534, forward strand.
CCTGAAGTAATTTATCAGTGATAAACTGAGATTAGTCTCAGGAAAAACCTGGAAATGTGGGTATCATAGTTCAGTTGAGGACCTGGGGATTTGATATCAGTGTTGATTCAGAGTTACCTTGCCAATACTGAATTATTGTTTGAACATGGGACCTTAGGTTCCTGCCTTGGTTCACATATCACGACTGTTTCACTTAGTAAACTATAGGACACCTGACAATTTAGTCAGGGGTTTAGCTTGAAAAGTAACTGGTATGCATGTATTAGTTTAATTGTTGATTGGCTCAACTGGGAGGTTGGCCCAGGATCAATTTTTAGTAGAATATGTTCTATTGTTCAGTTATGTTTTACATTGGATAAACTAGATTAGGTTGTACTTAAGTCTAGGCATTCTTAGATTCAAGATTTAAAACTGGAAATGTAGAAGGTCCTCTCCTTGAGACACCCTAAATTTCATGTTGGGACAACAGCCTATTAGATTGAATACTCTGATAACCTATCTCAAGGTTAGTAGCATGACTGTCAATATAGGCTTCTATTTAATCAATGTTAGTTAACCTTGCTTTTAACTAATTAGTTTAACTAGTGGTTATAAGAGAATGCTTGTAGGGAGTTAATGGTGAATAATTAATAATGGGTTTAACCAGATAATAGTTGGTAGTGAGACATGTTTTAGAACTGCAAGATACCAATTTAGAGCATGTTTAGTTGTTAACCAACTTGTACTTAATAATCAGGAGGATATCCAGCTTCCTTGATTACATGTACTTTCTCGAAGCCAGGCAAGTACCTTTCTACGGTTTTGTACATTTACATTCTTATACCTTTCTTGTGACACATCATGGCACGATATTCATGTACTCCTGTATTCCTGTACCCTTGCTCTTGTACTTATTAGTATCGGATGGGAAAATACACTAGCCATGTGACCAATCCCGGTTACTATATATTCTTGTGCCTAGCTTAGGCCTCGCACTGTGCATGCGGGTCCTAAGTCATACCATATTCATGTACTCCTGTACATGTTCTCACCCCAGCCGGTCACATGGACTAGATGTATTTCGATATGATGCACTTCATGTCTGGTACTTCAGGATTATAGTTTCATTCCTGTACATTACATTTCCTGTACTTTACATGTTCCTGTACTTTACATTCATGTACTATATTTCCTGTACTCATTTCATGTACTATTTTTATGTACTTTCCTATTCATTCATGTATATCTTTTTCCTGTACCCTTGTACTCATTTCATACCATGTTCATGTTTCATTACCTAGAACTATACTTTGCTCCGCTCCTGAATAGGATATGTTACAGGTGAGTTGGAGGCCCTGTGCGACACCTATTATGGATAGGATGTTGCTATTATTGTTGAGCCTGCTGGAGCTGTGTTGGACCTAGAGGCTGCAGAAGCCTAGAGCTTACCTTAGCACTTTACAGTTTTACTTTGTATTTGAGACTAGTAGACTCTGTCTTTTATTCTGTTGGAATGTAATAAAATACTTAGACTTGTACTCTGGATTTGGGGACACATTTATAGATGCTGTGATTTCATATTTGTTCATCTTGTTAGTTTTTCTAGATTGGTACAGCTTACTTTGTTGTGTCTAACGACAAAGGCTGGGCGTGTCCGACTCGTATCCGATTATTCGGGAGCGGGTCGTGACATTTTTTTAGTGGTGGCCCATACAGGTCTATTCTAATGGTACCTAGGTCTTAGCGTACTATTGGGACTTGATTTACACTAGGGAAACTTGAATCACAGCATAGGAAAACGGGTACATATGGTTATTATATAAATATTTACATTTTCTGGTAGATTAGGTTTTTATCAATCACGAAGTTTTTTTTATTACAGGATGGTCACTACGAGAAAGACCGCGGATCAGCCCGGAGTTGCAGGCAGTTCTGGAGTTGCAGGAAGTTCGGATCAGCAGGCTGCACCAGACGTTCCAGCAGATCAGCTTCCACCACCGCCTCCGATCTTTCCGTCGCTACCCTCGACGATGATGTTATGGTGCTTAGGTGATGACGATGTTCCAACAGTTTATGGAGGCCCAGAATCACCAGGCTGCGCAGTTCAGGAAGGCTCAGAGTCAGCAGGCCGCACAATTCAGAGCGACTGTCGTCGACAGACTCAGGACCAGAGAGCCGACAGTACCAGCTCCAGCAGCACCGAGACCAGGGACAGCCAAGGAGTACCAGAACCTCTGCCCGATGGACTTCTGGGGCGACAAGGGGATCATCTATGCGGATGAGTGGCTGGAGAATGCGGAGAGGACCTTGAAGATGGCGCAGATTCCGGAGAACCTGAAGGTGGAGGTGGCTAGCATGCGACTCTTCGACTTGGCCAGAGCTTGGTACCGGGAGGAGCCCCAGTTGACGGAGCCCCAGGTGTCTTGGACAAATTTCAAAACTCTGTTCAAGGAGAAGTTTTTCCCAGAGGTGGAGAGGGATGAGCTGAGGATGTAGTTCGAGGCGATGCAGCAGGGACGATGACGGTTGCGCAGTACACTTCAGAGTTTACTAGGCTCAGCAGGTTCGCGGAGAACCTAGTCAGGGCGCCAGATAGAGCATGGAGATTCAAGAAGGGTCTCACCAGGGAGCTGCGACACGCGGTGGCGATTAGTCAGGCGACGACCTATGCGAGCATCCTTAAGATTGCTTAGGCTGTAGAGAAGGAGGCAGATCCAAAGCTGAAGAGGGACCGAGACATCGGCAGCAACAGTTTCCAGGCACCAGCGAAGAGGTTCCAGACTCAGATTCAGGCGAGACCTCAGCAGCCGGCACAGCAACATCACCGCCCAGCCAGAGCTCATGTACATCAGTATCAGAGACAGTAGCAAGCAGTTACTTACACATTCTGCTATCGGTTGGGACACCGCTTCGACGAGTGCTGCAAGAGGCTCGGACTCTGCTTATTCTGCGGATCAGGCGCACACCAGATGAGGATTGTCCACAGGCTGCAGCTTGTATGACAGGAGGACCTAGAGGAGCTGGAGGACCACTACCTGTACCACCCAGAGCTCTACCAGCTGCACCATAGAGAGGACCGACTTTACCCACTCAGCAGCAACAGTTTGTACAGTGTCAGCAGATGGGAGGACCACAGCAGGGACGTGCTTACGTCATGGCGGCAGTTGAGAAGGATGAGGCAGTCCCAGATGTGGTCACAGGTTCTATACTTTTATATTCCTTCCCTGCTATTACATTGTTTGATTCTGGAGCCACACATAGCTTCGTATCATATGAGTTTCTGCATAGACACGGCTTCACACCCAAGCCCACTAGGAGGAACTGTCAGATTATGACAAGAAGAAGGATTGTGCCAGTCAGTGAGATGGTGGATTGCCCTATCACTATTGCTGGAAGAGAGATTAGGGCTCGACTTCTGGTGATGCCATTGCCCGAATTCGACGTAGTCCTCGGCATCAACTGGATGAGAGAGCAGTTTACCGTAATAGACTGCCATGAAAGGAAGGTGATCTTCAGCCCGCCAGGAGTTCTACCGTTCGAGATCAACAGGTGTATTACAGAGAGGCCAGAGGGAGTCTATTTCGGAGCTGTTGCAGAGGATCAGGAGTTGCCGCATCCACTTATTGCAGAGTATCTCGACGTCTTCCCCGAGGAGTTGCCAGGATTGCCGCCAGATCAATTTGTGGAGTTCAGTATCGACCTATTGCCCGGATCAGCGCCGAAGTACCAGTATTGCTACAAGATCAACCCGAAGGAAGCTGCAGAGTTGAAGGCCCAAATTGATGAGCTGGAGGGCAAGGGTTTTATTCGGTCCAGTGCTTCATCCTGGGGAGCACCGGTACTCTTCGTGCCCAAGAAGGATGGGACGGTGAGGATGTGTATTGATTACCGTGCACTCAATAACATCACCATCAAGAATAGATACCCTTTGCCATGGATTGATGAGCTGTTTGACCAGCTTAGTGGAGCGAAGGTCTTTTCCAAGATTAACCTTCGGTCGGGATATCACCAGATAAAGGTACGGGAGCAGAACATTCTGAAGATAGCTTTCAACATCCGATACAGCCAGTATGAGTTCTTAGTGATGCCGTTCGGACTCACCAATGCCCCAGCAGTGTTTATGAACTTGATGAATAAAGTTTTTCACAAGTATCTGGATAAGTTTGTCGTAGTTTTCATTGACGACATTCTGATATATTCGAAGACCGAGGAGGAGCATATGGAGTACCTGCGGATCGTATTGAAGATTTTGCGGAAGGAGAAGCTGTACGGGAAACTCTCAAAATGTGAGTTTTTCTTGGAGCGGGTGGAGTTTGTGGGGCATGTGGTGACTGGAGAGGGGATTTCTGTGGATCCCAAGAAGATTGAAGCAGTGGAAGCATGGGCACCTCCCAAGTCAGTAGCAGATATTCGTAGTTTCCTGGGCCTAACAGGTTACTACAGGAAGTTTTGAAGGATTTTGCCAAGATTGCAGAGCCTATGACCAAGCTTACGCGGAAGGACGAGGAGTTCATCTGAAGCGACGCCTGCCAGTCAGCATTTGAAGAATTGAAGAGAAGACTCACTACAGCGCCAGTTCTGGCTTTGCCATCAGGATCGGAAGGATTCGTCATCTACAGTGATGCTTTAGGAAAAGGCTTGGGATGTGTGCTTGAGCAGAATAAGAGGGTCATTGCTTATGCTTCTAGACAGTTGAGGCCCCATGAGAAGAATTATCCTACACATGACTTGGAGCTTGCAGTAGTCATATTTGTCTTAAAACTGTAGAAGCACTATTTATGGGGAGCGAGTAGACATCTTCACGGACCACAAAAGCCTGAAGTATATATTTAGTCAGAAGGAGCTGAATATGAGGCAGCACAGATGGCTGAAACTCATGAAGGATTTCGACATCAATCTGCAATACCACCCTGGAAAGGCGAATGTGGTAGCGGATGCTCTCAGTCGATATCCTGTTGCTATGTATCTCACTATGGATCGACATCTTCTGGAGGATCTTGAGAGCCTTGGGATTGAGATTGTTCTACCCGGATTAGGAGGACAGCTGATGCACATGCAGATACAGTTGGGACTGTTAGAGAAGATCAAGGAGGCCCAGTTTCTTGATGAGGGACTCCGACGTCTTAGAGCTCAGGCAGAGGCAGGATTGCTTGACGATTTTGCGATTGCAGAGGACGGATCCCTGAGGCACGGGAACCAGTTGTGTGTGCCCAAGGATCTGAGGAAGGAAGTGATGCAGGAGGCCCACCAGTCGCAGTATTCTATACGTCCTAGATCTAACAAGATGTACAAGGACCCGCGGGAGTATGTTTGGTAGTATGGGATGAAGAGAAAGGTTGCCAGATTTGTTTCCAGATGCCTTGTGTGCCAGCAAGTCAAGGCAGAGCACCAAAGACCAGCAGGATTACTCCCCTTTACCTATAACAGAATGGAAGTGGGAACATATCACCATGGAATTCGTCTCTGGATTACCGTGTACTCCCAGTGGCAAGGACGCTATTTCGGTAATCGTGGACAGACTGACGAAGTCTGCCCATTTTATTCCGTTCAAGGTTGGGCTGTCAACCGAGAAGCTTGCAGACCTCTACATGCTTCAGATCGTGAGGATTCATAGAGTACCAGTTAGCATCATTTCAGACAGGAACAGTCGCTTCACATCACACTTCCGGAGGAGTCTACAGCTGAGCTTGGGATCACAGTTGAAGTTCAGCACCGCCTACCATCCACAGACGGACGGGCAGTCCGAGGGGACCATTCAGACGCTGGAGACATGCTGCGGGTTTACGCACTCGACTTCGGCGGTTCGTGGAAGGATCATTTACACCTTGTGGAGTTTGCCTATAACACCATTTATCAGGCTAGCATCGAGATGACCCCGTTTGAGGTACTGTATGGACGGAGATGTCGCACGCCTCTATCTTGGGACGACATTGGCGAGAGAGCTTTGCTTGGGCCAGAGATGGTGGTAGACTCAGCGGAGAAGATCAGGCTGATCAGGGAGCGTCTCAGAGTTGCACAGGATCGGCAGAAGCACTGGGCAGACAGCAGCAGACGGCCACTGGAGTTCGCAGTTAGAGATAGAGTGTTCCTGAAGATCTCACCGACCAGAGGCGTCATTCGGTTCGGCAGAGGTGGGAAGCTCAGTCCGAGATACAACAGGACCTTTCGACGTGATGGCACGGATTGGCGAGCTGGCGTATCGACTAGCACTTCCAGCTAGCTTGGAGGGAGTGCACAATATTTTCCACATGTCTCAGCTCCGACGCTATATTCCACACCCGAGCCATGTGGTGGACTACTCCGAGCTGGAGGTGGGCCCAAAATTGACCTACGAGGAGCAGCCAATAGAGATCCTCGATCGGAGGGAGAAGCGCTTGCGGAACCAGACTATTCTTCTTGTTTGCGTCATGTGAAGACACCACTCTCCGGGAGAGTCCACATGGGAGCACGAGGACGAAATGCAGGAGCGATATCCCAATTTGTTTGATTGATTGTATTGTTTGGTTTGAGGTTTTCTTAATTCAATAAATGACTGTGTTTAAACATTTTGTTGTGAACTTGTTTTGAGAACCCATTTTGTTCCTTGAATTTCGAGGGCAAAATTTTTTTAGGGGAGGATATTTGTAACTCCATTTTCCCTATTCTCGAGATTTTTATTTTATTTATAACTATTGGTTCAATAAATAGATAGATTAGAGTTAGTAATATTTTTGGTATCCTTAAGTCAGATGGTTAAGCTTGATTGTGTTAAACCCTAAGCCCATTGGATTAGCCTATTAGTTAGCCCATTTGATTAACCCTTTAGTTAGTCTTTTATTTGAAGACTGAACCCAGCCCACCCTTTCTTTGTTTTCATTTTTGCATTTATGTACACACTCCTGTACATATTCATTTGGGGGAGAAGGAGTTACTGTAGCAAAAATTTTAATTCACCTTTTTCTCCTCCCCTAATAGAATGTCAGGAGAGGTGGTTTCGCGCCAAGGTTTAGCCTCATTCCTACGCTACTCACCCAGCCGACCCTATAATCTTCCCTTCTCCATTCTAATTCTCATCCCATCCTCTCTATTTTTCTGAATCCAATCATTCCTGTGAAGAGCAGCACTGGCGGCCATGGCAAAAGCTTTCGAGGGAACAAGAGGACATTGAGTTGATCCTCTCCTCTTCATCAGATCAAAGACAAAGGCTGGTGAGCTTTGAGTAGTTCCAGATCTAATTTTCGATTGTTGGAAAGTTAGTGATTCAATTCTTTCTTTTCCTTGAGAATCAGTCGATCGATTCAAACATCCTTCCTCGTGGATCAGGATCTACAGATCGAGGTATCATTGACCAATTGATCGACTCCTTGTCTTCATCACCAATAATTGAGGTGAGTTCTTTTAAATTCTGGAAGGAATAATAAACCATTCGCCTGAATCGACCTTCTAAATTTTCGACGATCTAATTAGAGTTGTTTCAGTCTTGCTCAATAGGTCATTTGACTCTGTTCTGGGTGTTCCTTGACAATTATCTAGTCTTGGTTGTTTCAATCAATCGAACAAGGTATAGATCTGTCACGACCCGTTACCCAAATTATTGGGACGGGCCGAGTCATGTCCAGCCTGCGTTTGGGTTAAAATGCAGTAAGCTGTTCTAGAGATAACGAGATAAGACTAAATGTGCTAACAGTTCTATAAGTGAATAAAAGTCATAAATGCTCCAAACACAAAAGTCGTCTCATATAGTAAAATGTACAAAGTACAAGTCTGAAATATAAAACTGGATACATGTCCAGTTACAAAATACGTAGTCTAATACATGACTACACTAAGTATCCCAAGTGACTACGCAAACTAGACGAGTTTCCCCGCAGGTACATCCTCGTAAAGCAAAGCCGGGTCCTCGGCAGTATCTCCATAATATGAGTCGCAGAGTAACTCCTCCTCAGTAAGGATACCTACAACATTATCCTGTCAGGACGGGAGCAAGTACTGATTCTAGCAAACTAAATACACTAAGCATGAACAAGAATGTAATAAACTGGAATCATGGCATATCATGGTTTAATTGGTTCTTTTAGAAATGACAACATATAGTTTAAAAGTTTAAAACCGTAGCATATACGTGAATCGGTCAATAGGTGAATAGGATGTACAACGTACATATCAAGTTTTTCTGGCATGCACATACGTGCACGAACGGCATCGGTGTATATCCATACACAAACGCGGGATCAGAACATACGGCAAGGTCATATATAGAATGTCACCGAGCGCGGTAAATACATACGGAGAAGGGAGTCATGTTCACGTACAATACTAACAGTTTCCCCTTAACCCGTTATTTAAACATGTGAGAGATATGAAATACTGTCTAAACATGGTAGAGACTAAAAGTAATACAACATGTAAAGTTCTAACTTGCTACCCCAAGGATCAGCATTTAACATGGTTGGTAAATCGCAGTTTATTGTTATAGCAGTATGTAAAGTTCGTAGAAAGTAGTTGCCTCTTGCAAAGCAAAGTAAAGCAAGCTGCGATAATAGTGCTATAGATGTCTGGTAACTCATCACTGTAGACATAAATATATAAACTTAGTCTTTACACTAAGCTAAAATACTAAGACACTAATTGGTGCAACACGACTTGTGACTGGGCACCTAGCCAAAACGATGACTTTAGCATAGGAGACCAATGTGGGATGACACACTACTATAACTAACTTTCTAGGGTCTTTACACTAGTGAGGGTGAGGTTCAAAACGTCTAAAACTCAAAATAACACAAAAAGTTGCAAGTCATATTTATTCAATAAATAAATCAAATGAACATTGTGTTCCAATAATTTTTTAGATTAACAAAAAGCTTAATTTTACATAAAATAAAGTACCAAAATGATCCTTGTTAATTATAGAAATTTATTATAATTTTCTGGAATTTATTAACCAGTACAAGTATTTTATAAAAAATCAGTTTTCCAAAGTACCCAGAAAATGAGTTCTGGTTTCATATGCCAAAACAGTGGCAAAACTATAAATTAAATACTGTAAATATTATGCTAAATTAGCTAAATTAACATAGTATCAAAATACTATTTTCCAAAATTTTAACAGCAATTAAATTATTTTTAGAAATTGAAAAACAGCATTGCACACAATCTGAAATTAAATAATTAATTATCTGCGTATTTTGTCCATGTACAGTTTGAACCAAAATTCAAATACAGGACCCAAGGCCATGAATCAAGTCCAATGACTTGTACAGGTCTTGAATGTGTGAAAACACATTTGGGCCCAAAAACCCATGCTAGGCTTGGACACCAAATGGTTGCAGTAATTTAAATACACAAAAAAATATAAAGACGTAAAAAAATATAATAATACTAATATTTTAATAGGGTAAATTATACATAATGGTCATCTAAATATGACAAGTATATTTTCATAGAAAAATAATTTACACTAGGTATAGTGAAATACTATATAAATGGTATATATATATAATATATACATATGAACATATACATATATACATATATGCATAAATACATATATATGTAATAAAGTACTAAATATAAGATATATATATATAAAGTATATATATATATATATATAATATATATATATACAAATACATGTATACATATATATATATAATAATAATATAACTAATAAACAAAAAGGAAAGAAAAAGGAAAAGAAAAAGAAATGGAACAACAGCACAGAAAAAGGGGAGGGGGATTCGAACTCGGGACACTGACGCGCGGGAGGGGGGTTTAAACTCGCGCGCTGACCAGTGGCCCACTTGGCTCTGTTGTTAGGATTAGCTTTTGTTCATTTTATTTAGGTTTAAGTATTAAATAACAGTAGCCCGAAATATTACTCTGTATCCTGACAGTTTGGGACACAGAGTCTATGTGTCCGTACGCACGATACGTACGAGTCATGAATACGTGTCCAAGTACTAGACTAGGGTCCCCGTGTCCTGGCGAACCACATACGTGGATTCGAGACACGGACGACACGAATCAATACTGCCACTTACGAGTCCGGCTAGTCGGGGGGTTTCGAGAGCCGTGGACGGCAGAGGAAGCATCGGCGAGGCGGCGCTTGGTGGTGGGCGTAGCGCGTCAGGGCAAATCGACTAATGGTGGTTGGGGGCGGTGACGGTAGCTAGGGAGGTGGCGCTGTCGGGTGGTCGGAGTTAGGGTTACGGCGGGTGGGAAGTAGAGGAGACGGTGGTCGTGGGCGGTCGTGGTGGTGTTTTAGGGGTTAGGGTTAGGTTTGGGGAAGAAGGGGAGGTTTTTTAGGCTGGTTAGGACGGTGGATCGCCGGGAAAGGCGAGGAAAAGCGAGTCGGCGGTCGTCGTCGGTGTAGCAGTCGCCCAGCCGAGTCGTCGGGTGCGTAGAATAGGATTTAGCATTTAGGTCCTCCTAGTTTAGGATTTACAGTTAGGTCCCTAAAGTCACTAAATGCAAATCTAAATTTGCATTCATATTTAAAAACAATTAATTAATTACAAACTGTATTTGTAACAATTTAATAAATTACAATAATATAAAAACAATTTAAAAATTACAGAATAATAAAATATTAAATTAATTACAAATAATATTTTTGTATTTAAAACTCATTTAAAAATCATTTAAAATTCTAAAAAAAATCCTAAAAATCCTAATAAATATTTAAGGCTAAATATGACATTAAAAACTAATTAATAAATTTTGAAAACAGGGGCTCACAAGTCTTCCCTCCTTGAAAAATTTCGTCCTCGAAATTCACAAGGATTGAAGACCCTACAATATTCTAACATAGCAAGCAATACAGCAAATGACTAAGGCTATGATCGAAACTAACCTCTAAGGTATCAAGCGGGAAAGGGTGGTTCCCTCGCAGCGGTTGGATCGAACAAGTAAGGTATCTCTCCCTCATGTCCGACTCCCTCTCCCAAGTAGATTCACCCGGAGAGTGACGGCTCCAAGCTACTCGTACTAAGGGTATAACCTTGTTCCTCAGCCTCTTCTCCCTCCTGTCTAATCTCCACTGGCTGCTCAGAAACTGTAAGGCTCGGTCCGACCTATAACTCTGAATGATCTAGCACATGACTGGGGTCTGGAACATACCTCCTCAGCTGAGATACGTGAAAGACATCGTGAACTCCTGCTAGGTTGGGTAGAAGTGCGACCCTATAAGCTACCTCTCCGATCCTGCCAAGTATCTCGAACGGCCCGATGTATCTGGGGCTCAGCTTCCCTCCTCGTCCGAACCGGATCGTCCCTCTAGTAGGTAATATTTTCACCACTATATCACCGTCTGCGAACTCCATCGGTCTGCGACTAGCATCAGTCCAATGTTTTTGCCTGTCCTGAGCTACTCTGAGCCTGTCTCTGATCATCCCGACTTTCTCTGCTGCATCCGTGATCATCTCTGGCCCAAGCATAACTCTGTCTCCAACATCATCCCAAAAGAGCGGTGTGCGACATCATCGTCCATATAGCGCCTCGAAAGAAGACATATCGATATTGGCTTGATAGCTGTTGTATGAAAACTCTACCAAGTGCAGATGGCTCTTCCAAGATCCTCCGAAGTCCAACACGCAGGTCCTCAGCATATCCTCCAGTGTCTATATCGTCCTCTTGGACTGCCCATCTGTCTGCTGGTGGTACGCCATACTGAACTTGAGCCTACTGTCCAACTCCTCTTGCAAGCTCCTCCAGTAGTGGGATATGAATCTGTTGTCTCTGTCCGACACGATGCCCACTGGTACTCCGTGTAGGCGAACTATCTGCTGCATGTATAGCTCCGCCAACTTCTCGGTGAAAGCCCCACCTTGTGCACACTGTCAGCCTGTCCACGACCCAAATGGCATCCTTCCCTTCTTGGGAACGAGGAAGCCCTGAGACGAAGTCCATCGTAATATGTTTCCACTTCCACTCGGAATGGGTAACGGCTGCAACAAACTAGCTGGCCTCTGGCGCTCCGCCTTGACCTGCTGGCAAACTAGGCATCTAGAGATGAAACGTGATACATCCCTCTTCATCTCGTGCCACTAAAGATGTTCCTGCAAGTCACGGTACATCTTTTAGCCCCAGGGTGAATAGAATATCTCGATCTGTGCGCCTCCTGTAAGACTGCCTCTACCAGCACTCCCTTCGGCACGCACAATCGGCTGCCATGCCTCAAGGATCCATCCTCTGCTATAGTGAAGTCATCCAGCAATCCAGCTAAAGCCTGGGCTCGAAGTCTACGAAGGCTCTAATCTGTAGACTGTGCCTCCCGGATCTGCTCCATCAAACCTGACTGAATGTCAAGCGCCATCATCTGTATCACGATCCTGGCCGAACTAGCTCGATACCGAGCTTCTCCAGATCTTCCCGCAAATGCCGATCAATCATCAGGTACCATGCCATCGGATGCCTGCTCAGCGCATCCGCCACCACATTTGCCTTTCCGGGGTGATACTGTAAATCAATGTCGAAGTCTTTCATCAACTCCAACCATCGCCTTTGCCTCATGTTCAGCTCTTTATGCGTGAACACATACTTCAAGCTTTTGTGGTCAGTAAAGTTTTCCACACGCTCTCCGTATAAGTAATGTTTCCATAACTTGAGTGCAAAGATCACCGCAGCTAACTCTAGGTCTGGTAGGATAATTCCGCTCATGTCCACAATTGTCTAGATGCATAGCAATCACTTTCCCATGCTGCTGTAGGACACATCCTAGCCCCTTCCCAGAAGCATCGCTGTATATGGTGAAACCTCCAGAACCTGAAGGTAAAGTCAGAACTGGAGCGGTCGTAAGCCTCCTCTTCAGCTCCTCAAACGCTGCCTGGCAGTCTTCTGACCAAATGTACTCTGCGTCCTTCCGCGTCAGCTTCGTCATGGGTTCAGCTATCCTAGCAAAGTCCTGGACGAACTTTCTATAATAGCCTGCTAAACCCAGAAAGCTCCTGATCTCTGAAACTGACGTCGGAGCCTTCCATGTCTAAACTGCAGCAATCTTGCTAGGATCCACCGAGATTCCATCTCCAGTAACTACATGGCCGAGAAACTCCACTCGGTCTAAAAAGAACTCACACTTCGGCAATTTGGAAAACAATCTCTCCTGCCTCAGAATCCCTAAAACTATCCGCAAGTGCTCTGCATGCTCCTCCGGTGTCTTCGAGTATATCAGGATGTCGTCGAAACACTACGACGAACTTATCAGATACTAGTGGAATGTTTTATTCATCAAATTTATAAAGACAGCTGGCACATTTGTGAGACCAAATGGCATCACCGGAAACTCGTACTGCCCGTACTTCGTGTTGAACGCTGTCTTCTGGATGTCTGCTGCCCTGACCTTCACCTGTGGTATCCGGATCTCAAGTCTATCCTCGAAAACACCTTCGCCCCGCTCAACTGGTCGAACAAATCATCTATCCTGGGCAGAGGATATTTGTTCTTGATGGTGATGGCATTCAACGTCCGGTAGTCAATAAACAACCGGACTGTACCATTCTTAGGCACAAAGAGCACTGGCGCTCCCCTGGAGAAGCACTAGATCGAATGAAACCCTTTTTCAATAGGTCATCAATCTGCTCTTTCATCTACGGCCTCCTTGGGATTCACTCTATAGCAAGCCCGGGATACTGGTGATAAACCCGGCACTAAATCTATAGTGAACTCCATATCTCTGTCAGGCGGAAGTCCTGGAAGATCCTCTGGGAATACATCCATAAACTCCCTAATGATAGGGTGTGGCGGTGCTACGTCCCCAACTGTCGCACAACAGTTCGGCTCTAGGCTGATCTCCGGCCCTGTCCTCCGACACTGAATGGTGCTGTGCCTGGGGGACTGAACAAAATACTACCCTCATGACAATCTATAGATGCATGGGCATAGCTAAGCCAGTCTATCCCAATATGATCATAACCGGGGAGTGGCATCACAAAGAATCGTCCCCTGAACTCTCTCCCGGCTATAAAAATAGAACATCTATAGATAGCTCTAATAGGCACTGGTCCTCCTCCTGTCATCACTCTACTAATCTCCGTAGTAGTTGTAGCTACTAGATGGTGTTTATGCATAAACTCTAATGACAGAAGCTATGAGATGTACCGAATCAAACAAGCATATAGCTAGAAAAGTATGCAAATAAACATGACCTGTGATGACGTCAGCTAAGTAATCTGGCTCCGAAACTGCTCTGGCTCCGGCTCAAGGGCTAGGCTATAGTCTGCCCCTGAGGTCCCTTCTGCTACTGCAGATGCTGTCCAAACCTCTGCTGCTGAGTCGGAAGCGTCCCTCTAGTCTTCGCTACTGTGCACTCTCGAAGCTGATGGGTGGGAGACCCACAAGCCAAATACTGACCCAACCTCTTCCTACAGACGAAAGAGTCGTGGCCTACCTTCTTACAGAAAGTACACAAGGTTCCCTTCTGCTGCTGCCGGGGTCCCGGGGCTCTAACTGGCAGGGTTTGATGATGTGGCATAGGAGGACGGTATGTCTGCTGGTACGACGTTGGTGCTCTCTGCTGGAAAGCCTGACGCTTGGACGGTCCCTCGAGGTGTACAGAAGCCGGCCTCTTACTAGACAGAAGACGCTCCTCAATGCTTCGGGCCAACTCTAGGCTCTGGTAGTAGTCAGTCGTACCGTTCGCCACTATAAGAATACCGATGTCTGGAACTAGACCATGGCAAAACCTACGGGTCATCTCCTCTGGATCTGCAACCAGACTAGGAGCGAAACGGCTCCGGCGACTAAACTCTGCCGCATACTCATCAATAGAACGGTTCCCCTGCTGGATGTTCTGGAATCGTAGCCCCATGGCTACTCTAGCAGTGGTCGAGAAGAATTTCTTCTTGAACTGGATCTTGAACTGATCCCAAGTGGCTCTCCCTCTCGCAAACAATGGCTCATTCCAGAACCAAACTCCCGCTAAGTCTATCAGCAGAAATCCTGCTGCCTCGACTTGGAGGTCATCTGGCATCCTAACTCCAAGGAGCTTCCTCTCTACCGAGTCTAGCCAGTCATCTGCTACTACTATGCCCTCAGTCCCTGAGAACTCCTTGGAATTCAGATCCATGAAGTCCTTGATCGTCCCCGCTCTCTGACGTGGCTCTACAGGTGGTGGGACCATGGTACGTTCCTCAGAACGCTCCATGCTCTGGCGGAGTAGGATAGTCTGCTCCTGATGGGTTGTTAGGAACCCCTGGATCAGAGAGCAGTTGGTTTCCGTCGAGTGTGACGGAAGCCTGGGTAGGTATAGTGATAAGGTGGTGGAAGTATGGGTCCTGCTGGGTATGTGATGTGGAAGATGGTGGAGGCATCTGGGTTTGTGGATCTGTGGAGTTGGAGAATGTGGTAGGTGGAGGTGTATCAGTCAACTGGTCAGCTGACTGGATATGGAGTACGCCATTCTCAGGGTGTGACATACTGGGATGAACGATAAGCACCATCTAGTTCAATAAAAACTTATAAGGACTTTTTTTTAAGTAAGCAATCATAGGCAAGAAAATCTAATTATAATAGCAAGCATGTGATGTATTTCCTATGTTGCAATCCTAGTATTCCTCTAGGTATTCTAAGCGTCATTCCTAATGTTGTCTAATTATCTTAAGTTCCTAATTGCAGGCATGCTTGGTACAATAACGTAATCAAATAATTTAGTCAGGACCTGCATGGGCCACCACTAAAAACATGTCACGACCCGTTACCCAAATTGTTGGGCCGGGCGAGTCATGTCCAGCCTGCGTTTGGGTTAAAATGCAGTAAGCTGTTCTAGAGATAACAAGATAAGACTAAATGTGCTAAAAGTTCTATAAGTGAATAAAAGCCATAAATGCTCCAAACACAAAAGTCGTCTCATATAGTAAAATGTCCAAAGTACAAGTCTGAAATATAAAACTGGATACATGTCCAGTTACAAAATACGTAGTCTAATACATGACTACACTAAGTATCCTAAGTGACTACGCAAACTAGGCGAGTTTCCCCACAGGTACATCCTCGTAAAGCAAAGCCGGGTCCTCGGCAGTATCTCCATAATATGAGTCGTAGAGTAACTCCTCCTCAGTAAGGATACCTACAACGTTCCTGTCAGGACGGGAGCAAGTACGATTCTAGCAAACTAAATACACTAAGCATGAACAAAAATGTAATAAACTGGAATCATGGCATATCATGGTTTAATTGGTTCTTTTAGAAATGACAACATATAGTTTAAAAGTTTAAAACCGTAGCATGTACGTGAATCGGTCAATAGGTGAATAGGATGTATAGCGGTACATATCAAGTTTTTTGGCATGCACATACGTGCACGAACGGCATCGGTGTATATCCATACACAAACGCGGGATCAGAACATACGGCAAGGTCACATATAGAATGTCACCGAGCGCGGTAAATACATACAGAAAGGGATCATGTTCACATACAATACTAACAGTTTCCCATTAACCCGTTATTTAAACATGTGAGAGATATGAGATACTGTCTAAACATGGTAAAGACTAAAAGTACAACATGTAAAGTTCTAACTTGCTACCCCAAGGATCAGCAGTTAACATGGTTGGTAAATCACAGTTTATTGTTATAGCAGTATGTAAAGTTCGTAGAAAGTACTTGCCTCTAGCAAAGCAAACCAAAGCAAGCTGAGATAATAGTGCTATAGATGTCTGGTAACTCGTCACTGTAGAAATAAATAATAAACTTAGTCTTTACACTAAGCTAAAACACTAAGACACTAATTGGTGCAACACGACTTGTGACTGGCACCTAGCCAAAATGATGACTTTAGCATAGGAGACCAATGTGGGGTGACACATTACTATAACTAACTTTCTAGGGTCTTTACACTAGTGAGGGGTGAGGTTCAAAACGGCTAAAACTCAAAATCATAAAAAGTTGTAAGTCGTATTTATTCAATAAATAAATCAAATGAACATTGTGTTCCAATAATTTTTGAGATTGACAAAAAGCTTAATTTTATATAAAATAAAGTACCAAAATGATCCCTGTTTTATAGAAATTTATTATAATTTTTTGGAATTTATTAACCAGTAAAAGTATTTATAAAAATCAGTTTTCCAAAGTACCCAGAAAATGAGTTCTGGTTTCATATGCCAAAATAGTGGCAAAACTGTAAATTAAATACTGTAAATATTATGCTAAATTAGCTAAATTAACATAGTATCTAAATACTATTTTCTAGAATTTTAGCAGTAATTAAAGTATTTTTAGAAATTCAAAAACAGCATTGTACACAATCTGAAATTAAATAATTAATTATCTGCGTATTTTGTCCATGTACATAGTTTGAACCAAAGTTCAAATATAGGCCCCAAGGCCATGAATCAAGTCCAATATGACTTGTACAGGTCTGAATGTGTGAAAACACATTTGGGCCCAAAAACCCATGCTAGGCTTGGACACCAAATGGTTGCAGTAATTTAAATACACAAAAAAATATAAAGACGTAAAATATATAATAAATACTAATTTTAATAGGGTAAAATTACATAATGGTCATCTAAATGACAAGTATATTTTCATAGAAAAATAATTTACTCTAGGTATAGTGAATACATATATAAAATGGTATACATATATAATAAATATATACATATGAACATATATATATTGCATAATACATATATAGTAATAATACTAAATATAAGATATATATATAATATATATATATATATATATATATATATAAATACAGTATATATATATATAGTATATATAATACATATATATATATACAATACATGTATACATATTTTTTTTTATATATATAATATATAAATTTATAAAAATATAATATTATATATATATATATAAATTTATATATAACTAATAAAACAAAAAAGAAACGAAAAAGAAATAGAAACAACAGCACAGAAAAAGGGGAGGGGGATTCGAACTCGGGCCACTGAGCGCGCGGGGGGGGTTTAAACTCGCGCGCTGACCAGTGGGCCACTTGGCTCTGTTGTTAGGGATTTTGTTCATTTTATTTAGGTTTAAGTATTAAATAACAGTTGCCCGAAATATCACTCTGTGTCCTGACAGTTTGGGATACAGAGTCTACGTGTCCGTGCTATGCACGACATGTACGAGTCCTGAAATACGTGTCCAAGTACTGGACTAGGGTCCCCGTTTTCTGGCGAACCACATACGTGGATTCGAGACACGGACAACACGAATCAATACTGCCCCTTACGTGTCCGGCTAGTCGGGGGGGTTTCGAGAGCCGTGGACGGCGGAGGAAGCGTCGACAAGGCGGCGCTTGGGTGGCGCTGGGCGTAGCTCGTCGGGGCGAATCGACTGATAGTGGTTCGGGGCGGTGACGGTAGCTAGGGAGGTGGCGTTGTGGGGTGGTCGGAGTTAGGGTTACGACGGGTGGGAAGTAGAGGAGACGGTGGTCGTGGGCGGTCGTGGTGGTGTTTTAGGGTTAGGGTTAGGTCTGGGGAAGAAGGGGGGTTTTATAGGCTGGTTAGGGCGGTGGATCGGCTGGGAAAGACGGGGAAAAGCGAGTCGGCGGTCGTCGTCGGCGTGGCAGTCGGCCAGCCGAGTCGTCGGGGTGGGTAGAATAGGATTTAGCATTTAGGTCCTCCTAGTTTAGGATTTTACAGTTAGGTCCCTAAAGTCACTAAATGTAATTCTAAATTTGCATTCCATATTTAAAAACAATTGATTAATTACAAACTGCATTTGTAACAATTTAATAAATTACATAATGATATAAAAACAATTCAAAAAATTGCAGAATGATATTAAAACATTTAAATTAATTGCAAAATGATATTTTTGTATTTAAAACTCATTTAAAAATTCTAAAAAAATTCTTAAAAATCCTAATAAATATTTTAAGGCTAAATATGACATTAAAAACTAATTAAATAAATTTTGAAAAATAGGGGCTCACAAGATCCCTATTCAATTGTAATGTCCAAATGGTAAATCTCGACTCTGTTCTCATATATGGGGTGTTGAATGTATAGGTCGAGTTTTTTCTGTCTTGGTAAATCATCCTCATGAATTTGTCATTGGTAAGTAATCCCTAATTCTTCTCAAATTAGATTATGGATTATTTCTTTTGATTCGATTCATAAAGATGTGCCGTATGTTCATTGGTTGAATGATCGTTTGAGTGACAGAATGTTGAACGAATGAGGATTTGAACCCCAGTGTAGCGAGATTCAGTAACTCTCTGGTCTTAATATTTCAGTTGTAAGCTATGATTGGTGTACCTGAATTTTCAGAGTAGGTCGAGTTTCTCCTGTGATAAATGATATTTTAGGCAGATAGAAGCTATGTTGTGTAGTGATTTTTCCTGTTTTTATGCTCAGCTCTTATTTAATTGATCGAAGAATTTTAAGAAGGTTCATGAGTGTAGACAAATTTTCATTCCTGGTATCAGTGGATTTATCTCAGGAGTTCTCATTTCTGAGTTTGGGTAAATAGATAGATAGGTTTCATTTGGTTTGGTTTATAAGGTTTAGATGGGAAGCACTACTCTAATACCAGAACACCTATTATAATTTGAACCTTAGCATGGGGAACTACATGAATCAGGTTTTGATCAGTAACCTATGATTGGTAGAGACTGGTTCCACATATCAGCACAATATTGATTCATTTTACTGAATTCAATTGCATGGCTCAATTTGGTTTAATTCAAGATTATTTCAGTCTAGGCTATCGAATGTAGTATCAGCCAACACCCATTGTAGGACTGGAAATTCTTGTAAGGATAGACAAGTTTTTTTAGTTTGAACCTTGGACATACTGTAATAAATAAATTTAATTACAAACTGTACAATAAAGGAACTAACCCTGGCAGGAGGAATTGAATTGAATTGGATTGGATTAGATTGGTTGGTTTGGTATTTTAACTGGTAGTTTAATTTAGTGCTAGTATTTGAACTTGAGAATCATGTGCAATGTTTTGAAGAACCAGGGGATTGTAATCTCAGGAAAACCTGAGAGCATTCTCAAAAAAACCTGAGAGTTACCTGAGAATGTTCATCTGAGTTAACCTGTGGTAATTCTCAGGAAAACCTGAGATGATTTTGAGTTAAACTGCAAGCAATCTCAGTGCATATGATTCAGTAAATGTGTAATACAATTTCAGTAAACCTGAAGTAATTTATCAGTGATAAACTGAGATTAGTCTCAGGAAAAACCTGGAAATGTGGGTATAGAGTTCAGTTGAGGACCTGGGGATTTGATATCAGTGTTGATTCAGAGTTACCTTGCCAATACTGAATTATTGTTTGAACATGGGACCTTAGGTTCCTGCCTTGGTTCACATATCATGACTGTTTCACTTAGTAAACTATAGGACACCTGACAATTTAGTCAGGGGTTTAGCTTGAAAAGTAACTGGTATGCATGTATTAGTTTAATTGTTGATTGGCTCAACTGGGAGGTTGGCCCAGGATCAATTTTAGTAGAATATTTCTATTGTTCAGTCATGTTTTACATTGGATAAACTAGATTAGGTTGTACTTAAGTCTAGGCATTCTTCGATTCAATATTTAAAACTGGAAATGTAGGAGGTCATCTCCTTAGAGACACCCTAAATTTCCTGTTGGGACAACAGCCTATTTGATTGAATACTCTGATAACCTATCTCAAGGTTAGTAGCATGACTGTCAATATAGGCTTCTATTTAATCAATGTTAGTTAACCTTGCTTTTAACTAATTAGTTTAACTAGTGGTTATAAGAGAATGCTTGTAGAGAGTTAATGGTGAATAATTAATAATGGCCAGATAACATAGTTGGTAGTGAGACATGTTTTAGAACTGCAAGATACCAATTTAGAGCTTGTTTAGTTGTTAACCAACTTTACTTAATACCAGGAGGATATCCAGCTTCCTTGATTACCTGTACTTTCTCGGAGCAGGCAAGTACTTTTCTACGGTTTTGTACATTTACATTCTTGTACCCTTTCTTGTGACACGTCATGGCACGATATTCATGTACTCCTATTCTGTACCCTTGCTCTTGTACTTATTAGTGTCGGGTGGGAAATACACTAGCCATGTGACCAATCCCGATTACTATATATTCCTGTGCCTAGCTTAGGCCTCGTACTGTGCACGCGGGTCCTAAGTCGTACCATATTCATGTACTCCTGTACATGTTCTCACCCCAGCCGGTCACATGGACTAGATGTATTTTGATATTGTGCACTTATCATGTCTGGTACTTCAGGATTATAGTTTCATTCATGTACATTATATTCCTGTACTTTACATGTTCTTGTACTTTACATTCATGTACTATATTTCCTGTACTCATTTCCTGTACTATTTTTTGTACTTTCCTATTCATTCTCTATATCTTTTCATGTACCCTTGTACTCATTTCATACCATGTTCATGTTTTATTACCTAGAACTGTACTTTGCTCCGCTCCTGAATAGGATATATTGCAGGTGAGTTGGAGGCCCTGTGCGACACCTATTAGGACAGGATTGCTATTATTGCTAAGCCAGTTGGAGCTGTGTTGGACCTAGAGGCTGCAGAAGCCTAGAGCTTACCTTAGCACTTTACAGTTTTACTTTGTATTTGAGACTAGTAGACTCTATCTTTTATTCTGCTGGAATGTAATAAAATACTTAGACTTGTACTCTGGATTTGGGGACACATTTATAGATGCTGTAATTTTATATTTGTTCATCTGGTTAGTTTCCCTAGATTGGTACAGCTTACTTTGTTGTGTCTAACGACAAAGGCTGGGCGTGTCCGACTCGTATCCGATTATTCGGGAGCGGATCGTGACATACCTCAGGATAACAAACTTTCTGATTCATTATATTCAACAAAGAAGCTACTTAAGGAATTTGATTTAGTCTATGATAAGATACATGCTTGTGTGAATGATTGTTGTTTGTTTAAAAGAAAAGGAACATATGAATACATATCCAAAAAGTGGGGCTTCACGGTGGAAAATGTTGGCACAATGATTGTATTATACTTTTGAATATGGTTAATATGTTAAGTTTAGCATTTCATTATCACTAATCTTCATACTATCGCTATAGCATTTCTACTTATACTTATACCTTTGGTGATATGTGCCTATTGGTTTACATATTAGTGATATGAGCTTATCTATCTTAAATTTAATCGGGTTGCCAAAATCAAAACTATATTTTTGATTGTGGTCATTCAATTAAGTTTAATCATTATGATATCACTAACATTTATGATATCACCTTAGCACTTATACTTAAACTCAGCATTGTCCTAATGTGCATTAAACTTATCATACTTGCTACTATGTATATTCTTTTGTTCGCCTAACATATACATGCAGAAAAGTAATATGCAAGATCAACATGGACTTATGCAAATAAAGAAATCATGGTGGGCCAAAGACGACGGATCCCACAAGATTTCTCTGAACCATCCGACGACTTCTTTGGACAGTTGACGTCAAGAAAGAAGTCAACATCTTTCAAGGAAAGAAGTCATGCCATGCCATCATCATTTCAAGACTCTAAGAAGCCTGCACCTGCTACAGTATATCTGGAGTCTGTAATAAGTCTTAGGAATAATTGTAAACACAAGAAATGGATGGCAAAATTGAAAGCTAGGGTAAAAATTAGCCCAGGATCATTTTCGGATAAAAATTGGCATACCGACGGAATACCGGTCTATACTGACGGTATACCAATTTTATTTATAGAAAGTTCCTGTCTACAAAATCGGCATACCGATGGAATACCGATCTATACCGACGATATACCGATTCAGTAACGTTGAAAATCCAACGGTCGGATTTCTAACATTTAATGATCCTAACGGCTATATTTCTAGCCGTTATAATTCCAGACCATATTTCGACGGTATATCGGTTCATACTGACGGTATACCGATCGCTGACTGAAAAGTTGCCTTTGAGCTCTTTTCAATGCTTTGGTTATAAATAGCCTTGAACCCCTTCATTCAAGATTGATGCTTTGAGCCTAAAAACTTCTAAACCACCAAAGCCTATCCACAAACAACTCTACAAAGCTTTATTTGCCGTCCACAAATTGTGTTAGAGTTATTGAGTTGAAAAGTAAGATCTTCATCTTGTTGTATAAGGAGATCAAAACCTATTGTAAAAGGTTGAAGTTGGAGAGTCTTCGGATCCAAACTCTCGGTTGAAGTTGGAGAGTCTTCGTATCCAAACTCTCGGTTGAAGTCGGAGAGGCCTTCGGACTAAAGCTATCGTGTAAGAAGTTGGCGAGTTCTTCGGATCCAAACTTGCGTTGAAGTTGACAAGTTCTTCGGATCCAAACACGTGTGTAACTATTTACTCAAATAGTGGATTAAAGCCGGAGAGAGTTCCGGGACTGGAGTGCCCCTTGGAAGGATACCAGGATATATCGTGTGTCGGTATTATTTTGCTTCTTCTCTTGCACTTATATTTTTAAATTGCCCATTAGCTTGTGCTAAGTGCTTGATTAGCTAGCTTGACCCTATTCACCCCCCCTTTAGGGTTCCTATAAAAAGTTGATGCACGCACCAATAAGATTGAAAATGGAGTCCCTGCAAAGGTATTGAGGTACTTTCATAATACCAAGATTTAGGAGAATGTTTAAATCACTTGAAAAGGCAGAACAATTAATATGGCATCACACTCACAAAAGTTATGATGGAAAGATGTGGCACCCTGCTGATTCAATAACATAGAATATGATCAACAATAAGTGGCCTGATTTTGCATCAGATCCATGTAATCTTAGGTTTGGCCTTTCATCTGATGGATTTAATCCTTTCAGTGATCGTAGTACTCAGTATAGTTGTTGGCCTGTGATTTTGGTTGCTTATAATCTTCCCCATCCTTATGTATGTCAAAGAAAAACTTAATGTTGACATTATTGATCCCTGGGCCTAAGCAACCAGAAAATGATATAGATGTCTACTTGGAGCCACTTATAGAAGATTTGAAAGAGTTATGGACAAATGGTGTGAGTCTTTATGATGTATTCACTAAATCCACATTTAATTTGAAGGTTGTTTTAATGTGGACAATAAATGACTTTCCAGCTTATGAAAATTTATCTGGATATTCTACAAAAGGCAGAGCAGCTTGTCCGGTATGTGGAATTGAGACATCTTCAAGAAGGTTGCCTAATTGTAAGAAGCATCTATACATGGACCATAGACGGTTTCTTCGCACAATCATCCATTTAGAATAAAAAAGTCATGGTTTGATGGAAACGAAGAACATAGAGGGAAAGCCTAAAGCACTAAGAGGTTCAAAAAAATTTGATGTGGTAAAGAAGCATGTAAATGATAGGGGGAAACCAAAGAACGAAGATAAAAACCATGTCAACAATTGTGGAAAACCAGCAAAAGAAGGTAAGAAAAGGAAGAAAGAGAACATGACGAAGAAGAAGCAACAACTGAATGTTGATTCAATATGGCCTTGGAAGAAAAAATCAATTTTCTTTGAGTTACTTTATTGGGAGGTACTATCATTAACTCTCCCCCCCCCCTTTCTCTCTCTTTCTATCATTTTCTGAATATAAAATCTATTCTCAGTTATAAATTTAATAATCTTCTTTATATGATATTTCATGGTTTACTTTTGCGACACATGCAATTTAGATGTGATGCGCATTAAGAAGAATTGTGAGAGCATTATTGGCACAATATTGAATATAAAGGGGAAAACAATGGATGGACTGAATTCTTATAAAGATATGGAAGAAATGGGCATACGGAGAGCACTACATGGAAAAAGTAGGGGACAAGTTTCGATGGGCAGCACGTTCTTACAATTTATCGAAATCGGAGAAGAAATTGTTTTGCAAGAGGCTTGCATATTTACGATTGTTTGATCGTTACAGCTCCAACATTTCAAATCATGTGCCATTGCAAGATTCTAAGATTTTAAACCTCAAGTCCCATGATTGTCACATTCTACTCCAATAAGTCTTATCAGTGGCATTAAGAGGACTTCTGCCAAAGGGTACGAGAACTGCAATATTTCGACTTTGTTCATTTTTTAATGAATTATGCCAAAGAGTGATTGATAAAAACAAATTAGAACAACTAGAAGTTGAAGTTGCAGAAACTTTGTGCTTATTAGAAAGATTTTTTCCTCCATCATTTTTTGATGTTATGGTGCATCTCACAATTCATCTTGCAAGAGAAGCTCGAATTTGTGGGCCAGTACAATTTCGTTGGATGTACCTTTTGAGAGGTAATACATTGTATTTTAAATTTATAATAAACTTATAAATTATTCTATATTATTCTAATATTAGTTTTTAATTAGATTTATGAAGGTGCTAAAAGGATATGTTAGAAATCGTTCACGGCCTGAAAGATGTATAGCAGAAAGGTATCTTACTGAAGAGTGCTCAAGTTTTTGTAGCGGGTACATAAAGCAAGCTGCTGAAATTGGTGCTCAACATAGGCGCAATGATGATTTTGAAAATGAAACTATTGGAGAAGGGAGGCCAATTTCTAAGTGGAAAATAAGAACAATGTCTTCTGACATGTTAGAGATCGCTCATCGTAGTATTTTGTTTAACAGTTTTGAAGTCGAACCATATACTAAGTAAGTATGATACCAAATTATAAACATATTTTCACTTAAATTTTTGTAACTTCCTTCTTATGTGCTTATACTGTAATACCAGAATGCATCTAGAGGAACTTAAGCATTTGGATAGGCGTCTTTTGAAGAATGAAAGCTTGTTACAAAAGCGACATACAAAGACTTTCATAGGATGGCTAGAAAATAAAATCAAAATGGACCAAGCTGGCACTATGTCAAGCACATTAAGGTGGCTAGCATGTGGACCTAAAAAGGATGTATTATCCTTCTCAGGTTATGTCATCAATGGTCATCGATTTCATACGAAAGTTGCTGAGAAAAGCACACAAAACAGTGGTGTTTCAATTGAAGCAGAAACAGTTTGTCGATCTAGTGCAAGAGACACATCTCATGTCATTGGAAAAGTATCTTATTATGGGGTTATTATAGACATAATTTTGCTTGACTACTACAATTTTCAAGTTCCTTTATTTCAATGTGATTGGGCAAACATAGAAAATAGTGTCAAAGTTGAAGAAGGATTTACATTGGTTAACCTTCACCAATGGCAAAGTCAATTCGAAAAAGATCCATTTATTTTAGCATCACAAGAAAAGCAAGTATTTTATTAAGAGATAGTGATGCATCAAATTGGTATATTGTTCTAAAAGCACCACCAAGAGGATTTTATGAGTTAGAAAGCTTCGAAGCTAATGAATACATGCCATGTGCACCATTAGATGTATTACAACTTGATCCGAATCTTCATGGCGATGGTTATGTAAGACATGATTGTGAGAAGATTACTTCGCATGAGGTAATAATTTTTTGACCAGGAGGACATTTTAATATTTGATGTGTTACCTTATTCATTAAATTGCACTTATTGATTATGTTGCAGGTATATGGGGCTACTGAGTATTAACTAAGACTGGGAATCTGGTCATAGCTACTTGTTTCAAGTGTTGGTGTTTGCAATGTCATGAGATTCCTTTGAGTATTAAAGTGCCTGCTTGATATCTAGATTTAGTCATCACTACCCACTACTTCCTAATATTTGAATACATCGATGTTGGTTCTATTGTAAAAAATTTCCAGAATGATTCAAATATTAGTGTTTATGTTGCCAATAGGCTCGACTGTCGAAGAAGTGTTCATCTATTTCTTGCTTATGTTTGGTTCAACTTCTGTTTACCTGTGGTTCAGATTTTGTATTTAGCATAGTTATTTTGACTGTTTTTCCAGAATGTTGGTGTTTGCAATGTATTTTGACTATTTTTCCAGAATGATTCAAATATCTAGATTTTGACTGTTTTAATTAACATGCATGCAATTGTATTTTGCAGAGTTATTCCAAAGCCTTTGATCCCAGAAAAGGTAAGCTTTGACATGAGGCATGTCAGTAAAACATTACTGCTGCTACACTTTTGAAAGTCAAATATTACTAGGAGGAAATTTCTCTTATTAGACACAAATTATACTGCAGCTACACTTTGAAATACCTATGCTATATTAATATTGAGGAAATTTCCTCTTATTAGATACAAATTATATTCCAGTTTCAGAAATTTAAGGTGAAAGTGAAAATATTAATGTTGTTGCTGCCTATATGCCTATTAATTAGCATAATTGATTGTAGTTTTGAATATATGTGTGCTGAGTATCAGGGAACTTTTCATATGCTATGTATGTGATTCATTCTTGCTATGATACATGTGCTATTAGAAATTATACGAGTGAACACGTAGAATTTGTATCATACCAACTTGTGCCATTGCCACTCTGGAGGCAATTTGACATGTGCTATGATACATGTGCTATTCAAGCTATGATACATGTGCTATTCTTGAGCTTTCTATTGTTTTAGTTAATGAAGGTTCGTTCCCTTTTAAGATGAGTAGCTGCCTATTCTCATCTGCTTATCTGGATAGTTTTTTAGCAACTTACTACAGCTACATAGCTCAGCACGACCCAATGCCCAGCTAATGCTATTTTGCTTTGGCTACAAAAGCTTGGCTGGCTCTCTTTTAGAACATTGTTGCAACATTAGAGAATATATTCATACTTGAGGTGTATGTATTTATTTTCTAAACTCAGAAGAAAGTTGATGGTTATGGCATACCTATTATCAACTGTGGTAAGAGGATATGCAGAAGATTTTGTTTGGTTGGGGTATCATATAGGAACATAGAATGTTTTCTTGCAT
Source organism: Iris pallida (assembly GCA_029216955.1). Lineage (NCBI taxonomy): Eukaryota > Viridiplantae > Streptophyta > Magnoliopsida > Asparagales > Iridaceae > Iris > Iris pallida. The sequence continues at coordinate 12,703,227 of JANAVB010022800.1, forward strand.
TCAATTTCCTTTTTTTTTCCCACATTCTTCCGAAGAAGATATAAAACCTAAGGGGCCGTTTGGTTGCAAGAACTACTTAGCCTATGATACAAATTATACTGCAGCTGTACTTTGACATGAGGCATTTCAGTAAAACAAAAAAATCAAGCTATGGGACACAAGTATTTATGAATCCTTTATAGATACAACTGTTTGGTTGTTTGGACCTGAAGCCACAGGTCTCTATGCTACCAGACATTTTTTTTCTCTTGCAAATTCGCTCATTTTTTTCCTTATCATGGCTAATCCTCTTTTATGTTTTCTACATTAATTTAATTTTTTGAGCACCACGGGTCATTTTAGAAAGGTCTATTCAGAGAGTTGTGAACATGTTGGGATCCGGTGAAGTAAGCTCCATTTATCTTTATAATATTTTTTACAAATATTGGGGTACAACTTCGAGTTCTTATTATTTGCTTATTTTATGAAGTCTTCTAAAAAAAGGTGCAAAAAGAGGAGTAACACCAAATTTAGCTACCAATGCTAAAACCATGCAAAGAGGAAATGGTGTAAGAATATCACAGGAAGACTCTAACTCTCCATCTAACATGTCACCTAATATAGTTACCAAAATTAACCAAATTCTAATGTGCCAGAAAAGAAGAATACCAGAGGTAAGTGTAAAATGGATCGTATTCGCAAGAGAAAAAAATCATGTTCCGGTTGATTTCAATGATAGAGGACAACCAATTGGAGATATGCGCAGCTGAATTTGCTAGTTTTTGGGCTCGACGGTAAGAGATTTAGTACCGTGACAATGGAGAATTGGACGGATCTTTCTGATGATTTTAAACATCAAATATGGGAATACATCACGGTAATATTTATATACATCATACTTATATATATTAAACATAAGATGATCTTTATTGAATGTTATGCCTTTTCTTACAGCAAAATATATACTTGATGATTGCCACAAGACATATACATTCCAAAAGTTGGGAAAGCATTGGCGTGATTATAAGTCTAATTTGATGAAAGTGGTGATGGAGCAAGCAAAAGTTGTAGGTTTACCACGAGCACTTGCCCTCCTCAAACCTGACAATATACCAGTGTTTAAAGATTGGAAGGCTTTTGTAATCAAGAGAAGTACTCCAGAATTTAAGGTAAGTGTTGTTGGTTACTTTTTCCCCTCACTTTTGGCTCTAAATCTCGCTATCGCCATATAATGTATAATTTCATATGGAAACTAGGAAAGAAGTGAAAGATTTAAGAAGATGCAGAAAAGTCAAACTTTGTTGCATACAAGTAGTCGTAAGGGATATGCTCGTCTAGAGGATGAAATGGTAACTAAGTGATACGCATATGCTTGTTACCTAAAACACTGTTTTAGTACCTTAGTCATTTCATTGGCCTTAGTTGATTTCTACTCATTGTTTATTACCTAAAATTTGTCTTGTAGCGTCAACAATGTGATCAACCTGACTCCGTACAAAGAGTTGATGTATGGATCAAGGGACATCAGAGGAAAACAGGTGAATAGAGTAAAGAGGCTAAGAGAATTTTGGTTAGTGTTTGTCATTCACTCTTTGTTCTACAATACACATGGGCCATTCTTGTAGTATTTACGGTTCTTGATATATTTGTGGCATAAACGGGTAATATCAGTCATCATGATGAGTGATAACTAATGAGCCTCATTGGTAATAATGGTGATAATGTTTTTAATTCCCTAAGAAACAATGACCAAGTGATTGTGCTTATTTTGATACAATTGGTTTTCTACTACTTCAACATAGTTTTGCAAATAAGTATCAAATTGAATTAATGAGCTTGAGTATGAAAGCTTGTAGATGGAGTTACTGGAACAAAATGTATGATTGAACCCCTGTGGCATTATATCAAGGGGCTTATTTTTCCAATCCTATCATTATGTCTTGTACTGTTCTTGCATGCTTGCTTCATGGTTTCATGAAGCCAAGTCATGATCAGACCATGTTTTCGTTGGTTGCTTTGCAAGAATCAATATTGGTTTTCCTGGAACTTTGGCATAGTTTTGCAACAATCTGACCAACATCTTGTACATGATTGACCAAGCTCAGAGAATTTCAGCACGTCATCTGCTGATTTGTTAAGAACTTTCATGAAAATACCTATGCTTAGCAAAAAATATGGTGCATGTTATATTTGTATACTAACCTACAGTCAGTGACACTTGTACTTAACTACCTACAGTTAGTTATAGATGCAATTCATGAACTCCACTTTATACTGTATTCTTCTAGCCTCCGATCGTCGATGTAGTTCTTCAATTTTCTTATGTTGAGGACTTTGTTGTAGAAATATGATTTGGCAGGTATTTTTTACCATTTTCTTATCCACTTGTATTAAACTAAAATTACCTACTGTATTATTTACTGTTAGGATGACATAGAAGATATTCATAAGTCAGCAACACCATAGAAAAAAAATTCTTTAGAAGTTGACGCTATTTCAAAAGTAATTTGTCTCGAACGACGAGAAAGAGTAAGAGGGCTTGACTTTGGGGCGACTCCTTCAAAAGTGGAAGGTCAAAAATATCATCGTGACAAAGTCAATAGATTGGAAAGTGAGTTGATTGAGTTAAGAAATTTATATAAAAGCATTGCTGAAAAGGTTATTGGAAAAATAACACTATAAGTTTTAGACTTCGACATGGTATTTTATTCTTATTACTACTAACATTGTAAGCTTGTCCAACAATTAATGTGTTTTTCATTCATGTAGGAAATTGGAAACTCAAACATAGTGGGAAAGACTAACTCAAACTGTGGGGTTCAAAGTTCTACCAATCGTGAGGTAACGCAAACAAGATGAGAAAAGAAAAATGCTGAAGGTTATGTCATGACACGAGGTGATGCGCTTGGCGAAATAGACAAATCCCTACATGTAATGTGTCTCTAAATGAGCTCAATATCATATCAATGGCTATTGTCACATTGACGTAGGGGTTTGGGAATGGAGAAGTGTATCCACGTGTCATGAGGCTTTTTGTATCATAACTAGGCCATATTTATCAAAGGTGTATGAAATATCTATGTAATATTATTAGATAAGATATATGTATATGGTTATATTCTGGTATATAGGGTTGTGTGGGTACCAATGTCAAGCCCAAGTGTTGGTGTCTCTTGGCTTGTGCTATAGACACATGCATACATGAAGGAAGTTCATGGGCATATAGTTTTGGGATACATTATATATGCATATATAGGTGGGCAAACAATGTTGTAACTGTCGTAGGCATGGATACATGACACTTAGGACAAGTATTTTGGTGTGCTAATAAGATGGGCCAGGTAACCTTAGAGTGTAGTGTGTAGAATGCTACAGGTGAGTGCACATGTTCATGTGTTTATTGTGAGTAGAATGTTAGGAATCTGTATTAGATTTCATGTGTATGTGAGAACTAATGTGCTGGTGTACCAATTGGTGTGAGTACCTGTGTGAATGCAGCAGGGGAGAGTACAGGAATGTCACATAGTAGCAGTTATTTGTGTACACATCTTATGAAACCAGTGTGCATTTATTAGTGTGCATAGGCAGTAAAAGGCTTCATGTGTATCAGGTGAAGGAAATGTATGATCTGTGGTAATTACAGTTAGTATAGATGCCTTCATGTGTGTGCTCAGCCCTCTAGTGTGAGTGTGTATGATGTACTTGATAAGGGGGCATACCTGTGTACTTGTATGCAACCTGTGTTCGTGTGTTTATCTGTAAGACATAGTATAGTGTGTGTGCCTGTGTGCAAGTGACACGGATGTAGTGTGAGTGCCCTATAGGAATCAGAGAGGACTTATCTGTGTGCTCTGTATATGAGTTGTGCACACACGGCCTTGGTACCAGCAATGCCAGTATGCAGTGTTGTCACGACCCGTACCCGGTGTAGGGCACGAGTGCGTGACAATGTCCAGCCTACACCGAGCATCGGCGATAGAACGTTGTCTAGGTCTAACTAACTAACAATTATAAATATCATAACATGTCGAGATAGTCATCCCTAAACGGAGGACAAATAATGACAGTATATCATACTCAATTACAATAATCTAAAAAAGATAAATGATACGAAAAGATAAAGACAACGAGATATAAAATATCCAAAAAAGTCTAATCATAAAAATAGTGCAGTCCAGAAAATTAAGAGCCGACAATCTTAAAATACAAGTCTCTAAATTACAAACATGCCAAAGTCGTCAACTGGAGAAAAAGTCTAGTACAAATCTAGTCTACTGAATCGCTAAGTAAGCCTCCTCGGCTAGGACTAGACCCTCCTGAACCAGACTCTTCCGATCTATACCTACAACATCCAAAGGGCTATAATAAATAGGGCACTCGTCCTCCGCATCATCTGAAAAATTATCTAGTCAGGATTGGAGCGAAGTTATTTCTAATAACAGTTCCAGTAAAATGTTAAAGACTATGTTAGTATAGTGAGATATACAGGGTACAATAATGTACATGACATGTAAGGGTAGTAATGGTAAATGAGTGTAAGAGCAAGAGAGCAAGGTATGTCATGAACAAGAATCAAGAAAATTTCTATCTATGTGTGAGCACTAGTTTCAACATGAGATCGGCTTAGGAACTTGATACAAGAGTTTATGGCCTGGTTAATCATACGTGCGATGTAAGATTAACACTGTTCAAGGTTCAAGACTTGATGCAAGGAGGGTATTAATCACATATCTATGGTAATACTCTCCGCCCCCGACTAGTATAGTGGATCCAACCATGACATATTACAATACGAAATTCTATAAGAAAGTCATGAGCCTTCACATGAATTGGTGTACATACAATGCACAAGAATAATAACATGGCTTGCACAAGATACACCAAGATATACAAGGAATAACATCTCATGACGGGATCGAGACAATACCGATCCGTGTAACCAACGTGTCAAGAAATCAAGGATATCTATACTAAATACAAGAAACATAGAAGATATCATAAAACAGGAAATTATCAGAGAATGTACTCACTTGAGATCAAATATGAAATATCAGCGACGTCCGATATGGCACCTCGAAGACCTAAATATGGAATATTGATGTCAATACCATGTTTGTAAATGAAACAAGTCATATTAGTCCATTTCTAGGTCAATTGGTCAAACCAAGTCAATACTAAGTCTAACTAGTCAATCTTGACCAACATTAGCTATCAACTAGTCAATCTAACTAACCTAGCTATCTAATACTAATACCTAAGATATAGGATACTGGGATACCCTTAGCATCCTACCCAAACCATTACCTATTTTCTATTCTTACCACTACAATACACATACCCTATTTCTATGTGCATATCCTATGAGTATGAGTTACCCTTCTCAATTGGTATCTTGATACCATGTATATCCTATACTTGGCCCCTTATTTTACCCAATTATTACCTATCTAGGTATTTACTTATTACTAGCACTTACCCTTATCTATCTAACACCTACACATAACTCCTCCCAAATACCTCTTGTTGCTACTGTTCATAACTGCACTACAAAGGGGGTATAATAATTTACCTGTATGTACCCAAACCCTTCTTCTAACACCCTGCACGGGTTTGTGACCCAACCCTAACTTCCTAATTCTGTGCACTTAGTGCACAGGCTTACAACTTGTCTTTCCAATATCTGGACCTATGAAACCCCTTTTCCCTTCCTTCCTTCATATTAATACTCTGATACTCACTTTTAGGCACCCAAAAACCACTGACACCTCTCCATCACTATACTGCCTCTTTTCTAATTTTTTAGATATCCTATAGGCTAGGACATGTAACTGATACACTTATTCTTGCCTTTACTCGAATTTTTATCAGTCTAAATGATGGCTTATGGTGCATATTTCACCACACATGCCTATCAAGCAAAGGGCCTTTGCTTCCGACCCCTATAGTCCCCTATAGGCTGATATGAAATATAGGGCCTAAGACCATGCCCGCAAACTCTCTCCTTTACTTCAATTCCAAGACTGAACTGATATCCTCTTCAGTTCAGTCTCTGAACTCAAACATATTTCGTTGATTTAGTTCAGTCTCCAGAGACTGAATGCTTCAACCCATTCTAATCTACCCTCCTTGGTTCCTTATCCATTTACTGATAGGAGAATCCCCTATCAATTGTCTCTAATGACTTCATTTAAACATTCATTTTCTAATTTCAGTTCAATTGAACTCAGCATTCAATTCAGTTCAGTCTTGAACTGAACTCACACATTCTCTTACTGCTTATAACCTGAGCCCCCAATCCCATCAGTTTATTCTTTTAACTGAGCTTCACATTTCAATCCAAGACTAAAACTCACACTCTCCTCTGGCCTAGACTGGATAGGACCCCCTTATTCTAGTTTAATCTACTGACTGAACTCAAACCCTTTTTCCCAATTCAGTCCAAGACTAAACTCTGACATTATCTTTTCAGTTCAGCCAATAGACTGAGCATCATATTCTTTTTTTTAATTCTACCTTATGACCAAGGTATGGTATCAAGGTACCAAGGTAAGGTATCAATATATCAAGCTAAGGTTAGGTTTACCCAAGTTAAGGTATTGAATTCCAACCAAGGTATTGGTATTGGGATACCGATATGACCAAGGTTGATATGGTATCCTAGTGTTAGTGGGTTAGTGTCGTGTTTGAGTTTGAGTAGGTGATGTTAGATTGTGGAAGGGTTATATATATAGGTAATATATTTTTTGGGTTATATAGTATCTATATATATTGTGAGAGATATAGATATAGGTTATGGTTCATAGTGAGGATATGTATATACTTGATATATGATATCTATATGTATGTGTTAGGGTGGTACTATATGGGTAAGGATATATGTGGTATGTATATATATTAATATATCCTAAGTATCATAGATGTTGACCACTAATCTAAGTTTGACCAAAACCCTATCAATAGTTGACTTTGACCTAGATTGACTTAGAAATATGTAGATTGTATTGTAAATTTCTATCACTTCAAATTGAACTCTTTATAACATGTTTGCTCTAATTAGGACTCTGTGACATCAATTCAGACATCTATTCATATCAGTCATTCAGGATATCAGGCGAGTACATTCTTTGATAGTTCTTTTATTTACTTGATGATTACTGTATTTCAGTTCTAGTTAGTTCTATTGGATGTCTAGTATGATTTTTGGCACGATTGTACATAGATTGGTATTATCATTGGATCTTCAGTCATGAGATGTTACCTTACATCATCGATGCTATCAATACCATTCTCATTGGTATTGGATAACATTGAATAATATTGAATAACACTGGCTAATATTCGATAACATTGAATAACATTGGCTAATATTGGATAACATTGAATAACATTGGCTAGTGACGTGTCATGATTTTGGATCCATCGTATCAGTCGGAGTGGGGATAATATTAATTAGATATGTGATCAAGAACTATCGGCTAATAGTGTAAATCATCGGCTACTAGCTAAGCATACATTGTACGTATATTTGAGCTAGCTTTTCTTAGTGTAAATCATTGAATATCCCAGGCCGATCACATATCCAACTATATTCCAAACACATTGTCTATTATAGCTTTATACATTCAGTTCACCATTACATTGTTCTATCTTGATATAGTAGTTCTTTTCCATTATTGTTCTCATAGATTTCTGTCTATCTTACCATGTTCATCATATAACTGTCTATAACTGTTTTATAGTCCTTGTCATTTACTTGGGATTTCTAGATGAGATGTGCTTGTTCCAATTCTGACTGGATACTATTGAAAATATTACAGATGATATAGATGACTGTCCTACCTTCTATGAGGCTTATGAGGGTGGTACACAACAACCAGAGGAGGACCTAGCCCAGTAGAGTGTGCTTAGTTATATCTCAGTACTTTATAGCTTCCAGTTTGTATCGAATTATTCCGATTGATAATTGAGACTTATTTATATTCAGGACTTGTATTTATTTGTGTTGGACATCTATTTTGTGTAGTGTGATAACTCTATTTATATTCAGTTTCTTCCTTTTATCTGATTCCATATCATGCTCTATCTTCTTTAGACTTGTGATTGAGATTATATAGTTGAGATGTTATATTATACCTCCGTACGGAGATGACAGGTTGTCACGATCCGCTACCCAAATTGTTGGGCCGGGCCGAGTCATGTCCAGCCTACGCTTGAGATAAAGCGTAGTAAGCTGTTCTAAAGATAACAAGGTAAGACTAAAATGTGCTAACAGTTCTATATGTAATGAAGAGTCATAAATGCTCCAAACACAAAATTTATCTCATATAATAGTAAGTCCAAATACAAGTCCTGAAATGTAAACTGGATACAGGTCCAGTCACAAAATACATAGTCTAATACATGACTACTCTCAAAAGTCCAAAATGTAAATAGACAACTAGACGAGTTTCCCCGCAGGTACATCCTCGTAAGACAAAGCCTGGTCCTCGGCAGTAACTCCATAATATGAGTCACGGAGCAACTCCTCCTCAGTAAGTATACCTACAACGTTATCCTGTTAGGACGGGAGCAAGTACTATTTCTAGCAAACTAATATACGAAACATGAAATGAACATAAGAGGAATAAACTGGAATCATGGCAAGGACACATATGTCATATAGACAGATGTATATGTAATATTTAAAACTGTAGCAGGTACGTGATCGTCAATAGGTGTAAAATGTACTGCGGCACAAGTATATAAAATGTACTTCCGTACAAGTAAACAAGCGATAGATGTACATACGTACAAATACAGCTGTGCGCCTACGACAAGGTATACATAAAATGTCAACCTTGCTTGGTACGTACGTATGGGAAAAAGGGCATGATCACGTACTCTACTAACAGTTTTCCCATAACCAGATTCTAATAATGTGAGAGATATATAAAGACTGTTCTAAGCATGGTAGTGACTGAAAGTAAATACAACATGTGAAGATTTAACTTGCTACCCCAAGGATCATATTTAACATGGTTGGATTCGCAGTTCATTGATGTAACAGTATGTAAAGTTTGTAGAAGTACTTGCATTTAGCAAAGCAAAGCAGCGATAAAAATGCTATAGATGCCTGGTGACTTGTCACTGGAGAAATAAATACATAAACTTAGTTTTTTACAGTAAGTTAAACACTAAAACACTAGTGGTGCAACACGACTTTCTGACTGGACACCTAGCCAAATGGTGACTTTAGCATAGGAATGTGAGGTGACACAATACTCTAACTAACTTTTAGGGCCTTTACACTAGTGAGGGGTGAGGTCCAATATGTCTATAACTCAAAACAACACAAAACATTGAAAGTCATATTTATTCAATAAATAAATCAAACTGTACACTGTGTTCCAACAATTTTTGAGATAGACAAAAGCTCAATTTTACATAAAAAAAAGTACTGAAATGATCCATGTTAATTATAGAAATTTATACTAATTTTTCTGGAATTTATAAACCTTCATAAATATTTATTAAAAATCAGTAAACATATATATATACTGAAAATGAGTTATGTTTTCCTATTTTTATGAAATACCAAAAATACTTATTAAATGCTGAAAAAATTATAATAAATTAGCTAAATTAACATAGTATTTAAATAACAGCAATCAAAATATACATAAAAATTCAAAAACAGCAAGTAACACTTTCTGGAAATTAATTAATTAATTAATTATTTACTATTTTGTCCATGTATTCGAAATTGAACCGAAGTCCAGATACAGGACCCAGAGCCATGAATCAAGTCCAATATGACTTGTACAGGCTCTGAATGTATTAGACACAATTGGGCCCAAAAACTCATGCTAGGTTTGGACATCAATTGGTCATAATCAATAAAAGCAGTAATTTATATGATAAATATATTTTCAAAGTGCTAAAATACAAGTCACAATTTAAATAATAAAATGACTTATGAATTTATGCCCAATAATATTTGTACAAAGTAGAATTTGAAATACATATATAAATATACAACAACATATTTATTATATATACAAATAATAGATTTATATATATATATTTTTTTTAAAATATATAAATATCTATATTTTTTTTTTTTATATATAAATCTATATAAAATATCTATATATTTGTATATATATAAATATTGTTGTTGTATAAATTATATATATTATATATAATATATATATATATATATATATATCTTATATATATAAATATATATATATATATATATATAATATATATATATAATGAAATATATACATATAATAAATATATATATATATATATATATATATATATATATATATTATATATATATATATATATATATAATATAATATATATATAAATATAGAAATACTAAATGTAAATATATATACAGTATAATATAATAATATATATGATATATATATATATATATATATATAATTATATAATATATATACATAAATACATATACATATATACATATATATATAAATAAAAAAATAAAAAATACATATATATAAATACATTATACATATATAAAATAAAAATAAACAAAAAAAATATAAAAATATATATAAAATAACAAAACAAAAACAAAAGAAACAAAACAGGGAAAGGGGGCTCGAACTCGGCCCAGGGGGGTCGGGTTTTAGGCACGGTCGGGCTGGCCAGGGGTCAGCCCGAGCCATCTGTTAGGAAATAGGTTCGAGTTAGTTTTAGGTTAGATTTAGGTTAATGGGTCTAAACCCGATAGCCAAACTTCGTGTCCTGACTGTTAGGGACACGAAGAACGGCCGAGTCCCCGTGTCCTGGTCATGTACGACACGTACGGGTCGAGTTAGACGTGTCCAGACTTACCTATTCGTTGCTCGTGTCCTGGCGAGTCACATAGGTGAGATTGGGACACGCACGACACAGTTTTTAGAGCTGTTACCTACGTGTCCGGTCGAGCTAGGGGTTGTGGAGGGTGTTGACGGCGGTTAGAGGCGTCGTCGTCGTGGCGCTCGGGTGGCGCTGCACTCGCCTGGCCTCGGCGAACTCGATGGTGGCGGTTGGGGGTGGTGTAGGCGGCTATGGAGGTGGCGCTAGGGGGTGGCCGGAGTTAGGGTTTCGACGAAGAAGAAGTGGGGGAGACGGTGGTCGTGGTGGTCGGAAATGAAGTAGGGTTAGGGTTTCGATCTGGGGAGCATTTATAGGCGAGTAGGGCGGTAGATTTAGGTCCTTAGATTACGATTAGGGTTAGGGTTACGGCGAGTGTATGCCGGAGACGACGACAGTGCGCGGTCGTCGGGGGCAGTTGGGTTTAGGGTTTTGCAGAAAATTCCCCGAAGATTGGGATATTACATAAAAGCCCACCGCCTTAGCTATTGCAAATATTTAATTTGCATAAAGACCCCCGCTATGGTTCTGTGCAAATTTTAATTTGCACAAACAAATCAATTTTTTAAAAAGTGTTTAAATAATTAAAAGTATTCAAATTGATATTAAAACAACTCAATTAATTACAAAATGATATATTTTGATTTAATAATTAATTAAAAATCATTTAAAAATTCTATAAAAATTCCTAATAATTATTATAAATCATTTTAAAGCTAAATAGGTCATTAACATCTAATTTACACTAATTAAACCAAATTTAAAAAATAGGGGCTGACAAGTCTTCCCTCCTTGAAAAATTTCGTCCTCGAAATTTACAAGGATAGAAAACTCTACAATCATTCTAACATAACAAGCAATGCAACAAATGACTAAGGCTACGATCAAAATTAACCTCTAGGGTATCAAGCGGAAACGGGTGATTCCCTCGCAGCTGTTGGATCGAACCAGTAAGGATATCTCTCCCTCATGTTCGACTCCCTCTCCCAAGTAGTTTCACCCGGAGAGTGACGGCTCCAAGCTACTCGTACTAAGGGTATGACTTTGTTCCTCAGCCTCTTCTCCCTCCTGTCCAATATCTCCACTGGCTGCTCAGTGACTGCAAGGCTCGGTCCGATCTCCAACTCTGAATGATCTAGCACATGGCTGGGGTCCGGAACATATCTCCTCAGCTGAGATACATGAAAGACATCATGAACTCCTGCTAGATTGGGCGGAAGTGTAACCCTGTAAGCTACCTCTCCGATCCTGCCAAGTATCTCAAACGGCCGATGTATCTGAGGCTCAACTTGCCTCCTCGTCCGAACCGGATCGTCCCTCTAGTAGGTGATATCTTTACTAGCACCAGCGAACTCTATCGGTCTGCGACTAGCATCGGCCCAGTGTTTCTGCCTGTCCTGAGCTACTCTGAGCCTGTCTCTGATCATCCCGACCTTCTCTGCTGCATCCGTGATCATCTCTGGCCCAAGCATAACTCTGTCCCCAATATCATCCCAAAAGAGCGGTGTACGGCATCGTCGTCCATATAGTACCTCGAAAGGAGCATACCGATACTGGCTTGGTAGCTATTGTTGTATGAGAACTCTACCAATTGCAGATGGCTCTCCCATGATCCGCCAAAGTCCAGCACACAAAGTTCTCAGCATGTCCTCTAGCGTCTGTATCGTCCTCTCGGACTGCCCATCTGTCTGCGGGTGGTACGCCGTACTGAACTTGAGCTGACTGCCCAACTCCTCCTGCAAGCTCCTTTAGTAGTAGGACGTAAATCTGCTGTCTCGGTCCGACACGATGCTCCCTGGTACTCCGTGCAAGCGAACTATTTGCTGCATGTATAGCTCTGCCAACTTCTCGGTAGAAAGCCCTACCTTAAAGGGTATGAAGTGCGCACACTTCGTCAGCCTGTCCACGATGACCCAAATGGCATCCTTCCCTCCTTGGGAACGAGGAAGCCCTGAGACGAAGTCCATCGTAATGTGTTCCCACTTCCACTCGAGAATGGGTAACGGCTGCAATAGACCAGCTGGCCTCTGGCGCTCCGCCTTGACCTGCTGGTAAACTAGGCATCTCGAAATAAAATGTGATACATCTCTCTTCATCCCGTACCACCAAAGATATTCCTGCAAGTCACGGTACATCTTGTTTGCACCAGGGTGAATAGAATATCTCGATCGGTGCGCCTTCTACAAGACTGCCTCTATCAGCTCTCCCTTCGGCACGCATAATGGCTGCCATGCCTCAAGGATCCATCCTCTGCTACGGTGAAGTCATCCAGCAATCCAGCTAAAGCCTGGGTTCGAAGTCTGTGAAGGCTCTCATCTGTAGGCTGTGCCTCCCTGATCTGCCCCATCAAACCTGACTGAATGTCAAGCTCCATCATCTGTATCACTGATCCTGGCCGAACTATCACGATACCGAGCTTCTCTAGATCTTTCCGCAAATGCCGATCTATCATCAGATTCCATGCCATCGGATGCCTGCTCAGCGAATCCGCCACCACATTTGCCTTCCCGATGATACTGTAAATCGATGTTGAAGTCCTTCATCAACTCCAACCATCGTCTTTGCCTTATGTTCAGCTCTTTCTGCGTGAACACATACTTCAAGCTCTTGTGGTCAGTAAAGATTTCCACACGCTCTCCGTATAAGTAATGTTTCCATAACTTGAGCGCAAAGATCACCGCAGCTAACTCTAGGTCATGGGTAGGATACTTTCGCTCATGAGTCCGTAATTGCCTAGATGCATAAGCAATCACTTTCCCATGATGCTGTAGAACACATCCTAGCCCCTTTCCCGAAGTATCGCTGTATATGGTGAAACCTCCAGACCCTGAAGGTAATGTCAGAACTGGAGCGGTCGTCAGCCTCCTCTTCAGCTCCTCAAATGCTGCCTGGCAGTCCTCTGACCAGATGTACTCTATATCCTTTCGCGTTATTTTCGTCATGGGTTCAGCTATCCTAGCAAAGTCCTGGACGAACTTCCTATAATAGCCGGCTAAACCCAGAAAGCTCCTGATCTCTGAAACTGACGTCGGAGCCTTCCATGTCTCAACGGCAGCAATCTTCCTGGGATCCACCGAGATCCCCTCTCCAGTAACTATATGACCGAGAAACTCCACTCGGTCCAAAAGAACTCACACTTCGACAATTTGGCAAACAACCTCTCCTGCCCAGAATCCCCAAACTATCTGCAAGTGCTCTGCGTGTTCCTCCCGTCTTCGAGTATATTAGGATGTCGTCGATAAATACTACGACGAACTTATCCAAATACTGGTGAAATATCTTATTCATCAAGTTCATAAAGATAGCTGGCACATTTGTGAGACCAAATGGCATCACCAGAAACTCGTACTGCCCGTACTTCGTGTTGAATGCCGTCTTCTGGATGTCTGCTGCCCTGACTTTCACCGGTACCAGGATCTCAAATCTATCCTGGAAAATACTTTCGCCCCACTCAACTGGTCGAACAAATCATCTATCCTGGGCATAGGATATTTGTTCTTAATGGTGATGGTATTCAAGGCCCGGTAGTTAATACACAACCGAACTGTACCATCCTTCTTCGGTACGAAGAGCACTGGCGCTCCCCATGGAGAAGCACTAGATCGAATGAAACCCTTTTTGAACAGGTCATCAATCTGCTCCTTCATCTCTACGGCCTCCTTGGGGTTCACTCTATAGCAAGTCTGGGATACTGGAGATAAACCCGGTACTAAATCTATAGTGAACTCCACATCTCTATCGGCGGAAGTCCTGGAAGATCCTCTGGAATACATCCATAAACTCCCTAATGATAGGGTGTGGCGGTGCTATCTCCCCAACTGTCGCACAATAATTCGGCTCTAGGCTGATCTCCGGCCCTGTCCTCCTGATACGAATGGTGCCGTGCCTGGGAGACTGAACAGAATACTACCCTCATGACAGTCTATAGCTGCATGGGCATAGCTAAGCCAGTCCATCCCTAATATGATATCATACCCGGGGAGTGGCATCATAAAGAATCATCCCTAAACTCTCTCCCGGCTATAGTAATAGAGCATCTACAGATAGCTCTAATGGGTACTGGTCTGTCTCCCGTCATAACTCTACTCATCTCCTCGGTAGGTGTAGCTACTAAGTGGTTTTATGCAAAACTCTAATGACATGAAGCTATGAGATGCACCAGAATCAAACAAACATAGAGCTAGAAAAGTATGCAAATAAACATGACCTGTGATGACGTCAGCCAAATAATCTAGCTCTGAAACCTGCTCCGGCTCCGGGTCAAGAGCCAGACTATAAGTCTTCCCCTGGGGTCCCTTCTGCTGCTGCAGATGTTGCCCAAACCTCTGCTGCTGAGTCGGGAGCGGCCCTCTAGATACCCTGGCTACTGGCAGTCCCGAAGCTGATGGGTGGCAGACCCACAAACTAAGTACTGCTTTAACCTCTTTCTGCAGACGGAGTAATCATGTCCTGGTCTTCCACAGAAAGAACACATAGCTCCCTTCTACTGCTGCTGGGGTCCCGGGGATCTAACTGGCGGGTCGGGTGATGTGGTGTGGGAGGACGGTATGTCTGCTGGTGCGGCATCGGTGCTCTCGGCTGGAAATCCTGACGCTTGGACGGTCCCTCGAGGTGTACAAAGTCGGCCTCTTGCAAGACAGAAGACGCTCCTCTATGCTCCGGCCAACTCTAGGCTCTGGTAGTAGTCAGTCGTACCGTTCGCCACTATAAGAATGCCAATGTCTGGAACTAGACCATCGCAAAACCTACGCGTCATCTCCTCATGGTCTGCAACTAGACTAGGAGAGAAACGGCTCAGGCGACTAAACTCTGCTGCATACTCTTCAACAGAACGGTTCCCCTGCTGGATGTTCTAGAATCGTAGCCCCATGGCTACCCTAGCGGTGGTCGAGAAGAATTTTTCTTGAATTGGGTCTTAAACTGATCCCAAGTAGCCCTCCCTCTCGCGAATAGAGGCTCATTCCGGAACCAAACTCCTGCCAAGTCTATCAGCAGAAATCTCGCTGCCTCGACCTGGAGGTCATTCGGTAACCTAGCTCCAAGGAGCTTCCTCTCTACTGAGTCTAGCCAGTCATCCGCCACTATTATGCCCTCAGTCCCTAAGAACTCCTTGGGGTTCAGACCCATGAAGTCCTTGATTGTCCCCGCTCTCTGCCGTGGCTCTACAGGTGGTGGGACCACGGTACGTTCCTCAGAACGCTCCATGCTCTGGCGGAGTAGGGTGGTCTGCTCCTGATGGGTCGTTAGGAACCCCTGAATCAGAGTGAGCAGTTGGTTCCCGTCGAGTGCGACGGAAGCCTGGGTAGGTATAGTGATGGGTGGTGGTGGGATATCGGGTCCTGCTGGGACTGTGATGTGGAAGGTGGTAGAGGCATTTGGGTTTGTGGATTTATGAAGTGGAGTATAGTAGGTGGAGGTACATCGGTCAGCTGGTCAACCGACTGGGTAGGAAGTGTGCCATTCTCAGATGTGGTATACTGGGATGAGCGGATGAGCACCATCTAAATAAATAAAAGGACTTATAAGGACTCTTTTAAGTAAACAATCATAAATAACAAGGAAAATCCAATTTGTAATAACGAACATGTGATGCGTTTCCTATATTGCAATCCTAGTATTCCTCTAGGTGTTCTAAGCGTCGTTCCTAGTGTTGTCTAGTTATCTTAAGTTCCTAATTGCAGGTATGCTTGGTACAATAACATAACCAAACAATTTAGTCATGACCTGCGTGGGCCACCACTAAAAATATGTCACGATCTGCTACCCAAATTGTTGGGCCGGGCCGAGTCATGTCCAGCCTACGCTTGAGATAAAGCGTAGCAAGCTGTTCTAAAGATAACAAGGTAACTAAAATGTGCTAACAGTTCTATATGTAATGAAGTCATAAATGCTCCAAACATAAAAGTCATCTCATATAGTAGTAAGTCCAAATACAAGTCCTGAAATGTAAAGCTGGATACAGTCCAGTCACAAATACATAGTCTAATACTGACTACTCTCAAAGTCCAAAATGTAAATAGACAACTAGCGAGTTTCCCCGCAGGTACTTCCTCGTAAGACAAAGCCTTCCTCGGCAGTAACTCCATAATATGAGTCACAGAGCAACTCCTCCTCAGTAAGAATACCTACAACGTTATCCTGTCAGGACGGAAGCAAGTACTGTTTCTAGCAAACTAATATACGAAACATAAATGAACATAAGAGGAATAAACTGGAATCATGGCACTCATAATCTATCATGGCAAGGACACATATGTCATATAGACAGATGTATATGTAATGTTTAAAACGGTAGCAGGTACGTGATCGTCAACAGGTGTAAATGTACTGTGGCACATATATAAAATGTACTTCTGTAAAGTAAACAAGGATAGATGTACAAACGTACAAATACAGCTGGTGCGCCTACGACAAGGTATACATAAATGTCAACCTTGCTCGGTACGTACGTACGAAGAAAGGGGCATGATCACGTACTCTACTAACATTTCCCCATAACCCAGATTCTAATCATGTGAGAGATATATAAAGAATGTTCTAAGCATGGTAGTGACTGAAAGTAAATACAACATGTGAAGATTTAACTTGCTACCCCAAGGATCAGCATTTAACATGGTTGGATTCGCAGTTCATTGATTAACAGTATATAAGTTAGTAGAAGTACTTGCTTTAGCAAAGCAAAGCAGTAATAAAAATGCTATAGATGCCTGGTGACTTGTCACTGTAGAAATAATACATAAACTTAGTTTTTTTACACTAAGTTAAACACTAAAATACTAGTGGTGCAACACGACTTTCTGACTGGACACCTAGCCAAATGGTGACTTTAGCATAGGAGACCAATGTGAGGTGACACAATACTCTAACTAACTTTCTAGGTCCTTTACACTAGTGGGGTGAGGTCCAATATGTCTATAACTCAAAACAACACAAAACATTAAAAGTCGTATTTATTCAATAAATAAATCAAACGTACACTGTGTTCCAACAATTTTTGAGATAGACAAAAGCTCAATTTTACATAAAATAAAGTACTATAATGATCCTTGTTAATTATAGAAATTTATACTAATTTTCTGGAATTTATAAACCTTCATAAATATTATTTAAAAATCAGTAAACATATATACTGAAAATGAGTTCTGTTTTCCTATTGTTATAAATACAAAATTACTTATTAAATGCTGGAAAAATTATAATAAATTAGCTAAATTAAATAGTATTTAAATATAACTTATCCAAACTTTTACAGCACTCAAAATACATAAAATTCAAAAATAGCAAGTAACACTTTCTGAAATTAATTAATTAATTATTTACTATTTTGTCCATGTATTCGAAATTGAATCGAAGTACATACAGGACCCAGAGCCATGAATCAAGTCCAATATGACTTGTACAGGCTCTGAATGTATTAGACACAATTGGGCCCAAAAAAACCCATGCTAGGCTTGGACATCAATTGGTCATAATCAATAAACAGTAATTATATGCATAAATATATTTTTAAAGTGCTAAAATATACAAGTCACAATTTAAATAATAAAAATGACTTGTGAATTTATGCACAATAATATTTTATACAAAGTAGAATTTGAAATACATATAAAATATACAACAACAATATTTATATATACATACAAATATATAGATATATATATATATTATATATATATATATATATATATCTATATATATTATATATATATATTAAAATATATATATAGATATATATATTTTATATATATAAAAAATATATCTATATATATATTTTAAATATATATATATATATTATATATATATATATATATATATATATATATATATATATATATATATCTATATATTAAATATATATATTAGATAATATATTTTATATATATAAAAAATATATTATCTATATAATATTTTTTAATATATATATATAATATTTTTAATATATATATATCTATATATATATATATATATAATTATATATATATATCTATATATATATATATATAATATATATTTTACATTTAGTATTTCTTATATATATATATAATGGATATATACATAATAATAAATACATATATCTATATATATATATAAGAATACTAAATGTAAAATATAAATATATATATATATATATATCTATATATATATATATATATATATATATATATTATATTATATATATAATATATATATAATATCTATATATATATATATATATATCTTATATATATTATATATATAATATATAGATATATAATTCTATATATATATATATATATATAAGTACTGTATACATAATAATAGTAATATATAATAATATCATATATATAGTATACCTACTGTCATACTATATATATATAAAATATATATATATATATATCATATATATATATATATATAAATCCTATATACATATACATACAAATTAAATAAAATAAACAAACAAAAAGAAACAAAACAGGAAAAGGGGGCTCAAACTCGCCCGGGGGGGTCAGGTTTTAGGCGCGGTCGGGCTGGCCAGGGGGTCAGCCCCCATCTGTTAGGAATAGGTTTCGGGTTAGTTTTAGGTTAGATTTAGGTTAATGGGTTCTAAACTCGATAGCCAAACTTCGTGTCCTGACTGTTAGGATACGAAGAACGGCCGAGTCCCCGTGTCCTGGTCATGCACACACGCACGGGTCGAGTTAGACGTGTCCAGGCTTACCTATGCGTTGCTCGTTGTAACGCCCCAGAACCATAATACTGGAGAACGGGGGCGTACATAGCCAGCTACGTATATTGAAGTGCAATCCACCTCGCTATAACGGTCACGGCTGTCTAGATACATGAGGGTTTAACTACAAGCCAACAGTCTCCTATGGTCATGAACAAGCTTATTGTCTCAATCTCAAGCAAGCAATAATAGTTACAAGATGTCAGAGCACCAAATAATAATAGCAAGGCGTCCCATACATTATATTGGATGATCATGAAGCTAGTCGTACAAAATGTCAGGACTAGCAAGAGTTTTAGTCAATACATGATCAACCCTAGGATTTGCCAATCATGTTACAGCCCGTAGGCAGACAGTAAGTGAAGGTGCAATCGAGCTAACACATGCTCGTCGGCTAAACGCCTCAAAAGAATAATTTTACAATTAAGTGGGAGGACAAAAAAAAGAAACCCACTCATTGCCAGGGTTACGCTGGTGGTCACCATCTGGCTGGAAGGTAGGTAGATCCTCTGGTGCTGCTCCGATATCTGGCCATACAAAACCAGCTGGGTCAGACCCCAGAAAGAGCAAGTGCCACAAAGGAGGCTTCACTTAGGAACTAAAACCAGCATATCATAATAGAATATTAAAGATAATAATAAGAACTGATAATAATATAGATAATAACAGTAAACTGAGTACGGAAACCATCAAGTAGCCAGGTCACAACCCTTAAACCAACAAGGACCGGAATTGTAACCCTTCACCTGAATAGAAATCCGTCTCAAATACTATTGGTACAGTGAAGCAATAAACGAAGAGAGGACGCAGAACTGCTCCGGGAGCCAGGTTACAACCCTTAAACCAAAGAAGGACCGGGGTTGTAACGCTTCGTCTGAACAGAACTGGACCCCTGATCTTTATTGTTAGGCCAGTATAATTAATCACGGTATTAAGGTAAGGTAAAACATGACAAACATGGCATGTGATTCAATAAGACAATAAACGAAGAGAGGATACAGAACTGCTCCGGGAGCCAGGTACAACCCTTAAACCAAACAAGGACCAGGGTTTAACCCTTCGCCTAAACAGCTGGACCCCTGATCTTTATTGTTAAGGCAGGCACAATAAGCAGGACTATATATGATAAGATAACCACGAACTATTCAGATAGCCAAGTTACAACCCTTAAACTAAAAAAGGACCGGGATTGTAACCCTTCATCTGAACAGAACTTGGTATCCCATCATTTATCGATACAAAAATCATGTCATGATACAATCTTGTACAGGATCAGATAAGACTAAGTTGGAATAAACTTCATCCAATCATCACGGCCAATCAAGAGTACGGCTTGATACTTTTAACTAAGGTTATCACAGGCCTAGTTACTAGCAAGATGCAATGAGATTATCCCAACAGCCACAAGCCCGCAGACCATCCGTTTATCCAGGTCGATGTCCGTTTATGAAGAATACAATACTGACTGTGTGCTGGAAATGAGCCCTACTCGTCGGTAGGCTACAAGTCCACTGAATGCTCCCGGATAAGGAATTGCCTGTAGCTGAGAATCTCTTCATGACTACGAATCATTCTAGTTAATTAGCCTTAGTCAATTTCAGTAGGTCCCCTGACCGTGGTACTCAGGGATCCCCATCCTAGACATGATGTAAGACAGTACCGTTAATTTGTACAAACACAATCGCCCACGGTGTCCAGGCCTTTCATACTTATCATGTCAGGCTAGCTGTCGTAACAGCATATCATGATATATCATGTCAGTTGCCAGTCAGAGTGCGCCACAGCAGGCCATTATCGTGTTCTATTCTTACATTATCATGAATGAGATAAACTTGCATAAATAACTAGTGACATATTCTTGAAGCTAAGGAAAGATCTACAACTTTTATGTTTTGAGTTTTTCAAGATTCTAGCTACAAAACAACTTAAATAGGCAAAATAGTAAAATAGAGCAATTCCGGTGCATGGGATTCCTACACAAATTGGCGCATGGGATTCCTGCACAAATCGACGCATGGGATTCCTGCACAATCGACGCATGGGATTTCTGCATAAATTAGCACATGGGATTCCTGCACAAATCGTGCATGGGATTCCTGCACAAATTGGCGCGTGGGATTCCTGCACCATCGGCGCATGGGATTCCAGCACAAATCGACGCATGGGATTCCTGTACAAATCGGCGCATGGGATTCCTGCACAATCGCGCATGGATTCCTGCACAATCGGCGCATGGAAACTCCGTTGCGTCTTCAGTACAATGCGCGTAGGGAACCTACGTACATGACACGCTCGGAGTTAAGGGATGCGTTGTCGGACTTTCACAGCGCATGGCCTCCCGCGCATGGGGGTCATCGTCCCCAAACAGCAAGTTCAGCCCCATAAAAGTTCCGAAAACTTGTAATGGACATAACTTACTCATCCGAAGTCGAAATCAAGCGAAACAAAAGCCAAAACTGCATAAAATTGAATTCTCTACAACATAGAACCATTAGTTTTCGAAAATAACCAAGTTTTAGAGATCAAAACTAAGAAAAACTGAAAGTTACAAACTTAGATCTACAAGAATCCATCCATCAAATCCAAAAATGTCAAGTTCTAAAGAGGCTTAGAATCAAGTAAGGAGGAGAATGGAATAAAAACTTGAGATCCTCATGAAGCAAGTTTGCACTTGCCTAAGCTCTCTCTCTCTCTCTCTCTCTCTCCTCTCTCTCTCCCTCCTCTCTCTCTCTCTCTGTTCTCTGGTGGTTGAGAAGTAATGGTGGAGAGTAAATGAAGAAGGAAGGAAATAATGATGAGAGAGAAAAGAAAGGAGTTATAAATAAGGAGGGTGGTGGTAGGTAGGAGGGTTCACCTTTGTTAGTGAACCAAGCAAACCAAGCCAAGCCGAACCAACCCAAGAATAAACCAATCAATGAATGCTAGAATAAATCAAGCAGTGAGACTTGCAATACGGGTCAAATTACGTATACGTATACTAGATACGCAATACGAACCACAGGCATTACACTCGTGTCCTGGCGATCACAGGTGAGATTGGGACACGCACGACACGATTTTTAGCTGTTACCTACGTGTCCGGTCGAGCTAGGGGTGTGGGGGTGTTGACGGCGGCTAGAGGCGTCGTCGTTGTGGCGCTCGGGTGGCGCTGCACTCGCCTGCCTCGGCGAACTCGGTGGTGGCGGTTGGGGGTGGTGTAGGCGGCTGTGGAGGTGGCGCTAGGGGGTGGCCGGAGTTAGGGTTTCGACGAAGAAGAAGTGGGGGAGACGGTGGTCGTGGTGGTCGGAAATGAAGTAGGTTAGGGTTTGGTCTGGAGAGCATTTATAGGCGAGTAGGGCGGTCGATTTAGGTCCTTAGATTAGGATTAGGGTTAGGGTTACGGCGAGTGTATGCCGGAGACGACGACAGCGCACGGTCGTCGGGGGCAGTTGGGTTTAGGGTTTTGCAGAAAACCCCCCGAAGATTGGGATATTACGTAAAAGCCCACCGCCTTAGCTATTGCAAATATTTAATTTGCACAAAGACCCCCGTTATGGTTCTGTGTAAATTTTAATTTGTACAGACAAATCGATTTTTGCAAAAAGTGTTTAAAATAATTAAAAGTATTGCAAATTGATATTAAAACAACTCAATTAATTACAAAATGATATATTTTGATTTAACAATTAATTAAAAATCATTTAAAAATTCTAGAAAAATTCCTAATAATTATTATAAATCATTTTAAAGCTAAATAGGTCATTAACATCTAATTTACACTAATTAAACTAAATTTGAAAAACAGGGGCTGACACAGGTTATATGATTCATATAGTTAGTTGATAAATATTGTAGACGACCTATACAGTATTCTACCGCCGACACTGCGGCGAAGGCTGGACGTACCCACGTTCTCGTGCCCCTAAACATGGTGCGGGTCGTGACAATCGGTTACAGTGACAAGATAAGGAGAACTCGGAGGCACATATTCCTTGATTATGTTAGGAACATGGTTCCTGTTCTTGAGATGTTGTGTCCCCTGTGTGTACAGATAAGTGTTGAGTTCATTGGCATAGGTGAGAGGATTCATGATCTTACAATCCTTCACTATACGCAACTTGGTAGGTGGCACAGATTGTGCCTAATGCATCATATGACTTGAAGAAGTTGGTATCGTTCTGCACTGGTTAAGGTAAGTACACATATCAGAATCATGCGCCACTTGCTTGCCTGTCTGAGATGCCATCAGTTTTCCCTGCTTTGACCTTCATATGTGCAAGGAAGGGAGATCCTGGCTTTGGCTTGATTGGCGCTGGCCAGCTTGATAAAGAGTGGACAAGATGCCCTGTTGTTCTGCGCATACTGTTCCAGCGCGTTTGGCACGGCACAGATGGACAGCATGAAGTGGGCTTCGAGTATAGTCTATTTTTTACATCGATTTGACTGTCTCTGCCAAAAGAAGTAGAGTTTCTACTCTGAAGTGTTCTTGTGTTAATTGGCACAGAGGCGCAACCAGATGCATTTTCCACCAAGTCCAGGACTGGAAAAGGATAAGGAGAGGCCATAGGGCGCTTCCCTTTGTTCTGCGCCGGGGCAATGATAGGTAAATTCTCTACCAAATTTTAAACTGGGAAGGAATGAAGAATAGCTACAGGGTGCTTTCCTTTGTTTGGCACCAAGCAGTAGATGAGCGCTTGGTACCCCCAGCGTCAATCATGACTTCGTAGGCTGTTTGGTCTACTTTTATGACCAAAGTCTTCTGCGTCGTGCCGACCGACGCAACATCGCATTGAGTTGTCACTTTCTCGTTAGAGAAGAAAGTCGTTCCAGCAGAGTCGCCATTATGTGTGTGTGTATATATATATATATATATATATATATATATATATATATATATATATATATATATATATATATATATATATATATATACATATATATATATATATATATATATATATATATATATATATATATATATATAGCGGATCAAAAGCCCCCCTTAGAAAGCCCCCCCCCCCCCCCCCCCCCCCCCCCCCAAAACCCCCCTCACTCTAATTCGTAATATTAATGTTAGTATTAATGTTAATGTTAAAATTAATGTTAATGATAATATTAAATTTTTTTAATTTTTTTTATATTAATGTTAATGTTAATGTTAATGTTAATATTAATGTTAATGTTAATGTTAATATTAATTTTAATGTTAAGTTTAATATTAATTTTAGTATTTAATGTTAATATTAACATTAATATTAACATTACATTAATATTAACATTAAATTACGGATTAGAGTGAGGGGGGTTTTTGGGGGGCTTTCTAAGGGGGACTTTTGATCCGCTTCCATATATATATTATATATATATATAGATATATATATATATATATATATATATATATATATATATATATATATATATATATATAATGACCTCTAACCTAGTGGTTAAGAAAGATGCATGCGGCCCAATTGGTCAGGAGTTCGAATTCCAGTGGGAGCTATTCCAGTAACAATTTATCTGGTTCCATATATATATATATATATATATATATATATATATATATATATATATATATATATATATATATATATATTATATATATATATATATATATATATATATATATATATATATATATATATATATATATATATATATATATATAGATATATATATATATATATATATATATATATATATAGTATATATATATATATATATATATATATATATATATATATATATATATATATTATATATATATATATATATATCACACACATTTTAGTCATAAAATATATATACACACACATTTATAATCATTAAATGTGCATAATATTGAAAATATTTATATAATTGTATAAGCCTTATTCAATTTTCGATTTAGACCGAAATCGAAACTAACACCGAATGTTTTTTTAGTAGTTCGAAACCGAAATTGAACCATTTAAAAAAAAACTGAAACGACTCTCTTATTTTTTTCAAAAACATTTTTTTTTCAACCAAATCGAACTAATTTTTTTTTTCAAACGAACCGGCTCTCTTATCATGTTTGACAAAAAAAAAAAGGAAAAGCGGAAAAGGGGGGGGGGGGGGGGGGGGGGGGGGGGGGGGGGGGGTGGGTGGGTGGGAGGGCGCTGTCAGAGGAGGTTTATGTCACGGAGGACCCTTGTCAATGTCATGTCAATGGTACACTACTTTATTTTTTATTTTTTTAATATTTTAAGAATCGTCAGATTTTTAAATGAATTTGGAGATTGCATTTGTCTACTTATCCGAGTCACTCCCTTCTCTCTCTTATCCCTACCCTACAAAATAATTGGCTGGGTGAATAAGTGAGCAAATATCCGGCTCTTGGGTTCCCTAAGAGTCCTGTTACCAAGCTGCGATGCCCGTCGTCTAAAAGGGTTGTGAAAGGAACATTATGGCGACATAGCATTTCGTGTATCTATCTATCTATACTATTATATAATGGAAAAAAAAAAAATTATATCATAAAGTTTTTTTTCCAAAAATATTCTCATTTTACTAAGTTAAATTGTCATTAAATTTAATATGGATAGTTATGTAATTAAGTATAGAAATTGAAAATTTAAGAAGAAGATGCAAGACACGGATATATATACTATATATAAACTAATAAGAAGGTTACTACTCTCTATGTCATCAAAGCCGGCTTTACTGTTAAACCTCCTTAGGCCATCTTCAATGGGAGTTTCTATCTCCCATATTTCTTTGATAGAAACATATTTTAGAAAAAAACTTCTTCCAATAGTGATTTTTATTTCCATTTCTATCATATGTGTTATTGATGTAAGATGAAAAATTTATATGAGAGTAGAAACTCTCATATAAATTCTTCATCTCTTATGACAATTATTATTGGGTCTCACATCATTAATTTGATCGTTTTATGTGACACCTAGGATAGAAATGAATAATCATTAGAGAATATTTGTTTTGTGTATGTATTTCTATGTAAAAACTCTTCCAAACATGATAAAAATTTCTTTAACGTACAATAACAAGAAGGATAGAAACTAATTTTAGAAATCACCATTGGAGATGGCCTTAGATTTGTACGGCCCCATATTTAAGGGGATCCCATACTTTTATACAATATGTACTATATAGATATAGATCTTTGTATGTCAAACATATATGGAACAAAAAATAAAATAAAACTAGTATGTGTCTCAATTTCGAAAACAACAATTATTTTCTCAGTTATTGTTTGGCCTCTTGAGACAAGGAAAATCAAATTTAGGTAAAGTAAGTTTTTTTTTTGGTTAATTAGTTGTACCTCCCCATGGTTTGTTCGTATTTTGGTAACTGTTCCTGTTGTTTTAAAAATAAAAAATATCCCCTGGTTTATAAAGTTAATTAGTTGTACCTCCTGGTGCATAGAAGAAAATGAGTGAAAAATTAAGCAGCCAGGGTGTGTTCTTTATTTTTGAAACAATGAAAACAGTTACCAAAATACGTACAACCATAGGAGGTACAACTAATTAACCCTTTTTTTTAAAGGGTCCACTTAAATAATTTGTCTAGGGTTGCCAAATATTTTGAGACTTCTGAAATCAATTGATATATTTGACTTCATCTTCTACCTTGTGCATGTTGAGTGTCACAATGGTCATCCTCCTCTCCCACGTCCTTTACCATATTTCTTCCTATGAAAATTTTTCTCCATACCGTAGGAGTTAGTCTCTCATCTTTTTGTATGTTGTTCGCGGAGAATAAAGTATTTTTCATTTAAAATAAAGTGGAAGAGTTATGGTTGTTTGCCCATAAACAAGCGATTGATTTGAGGTGTTTCCCGCAACGCCAAACTACGATAGAAACCAAGAAAATAATTTCTAACATATATATATATATATATATTATATATATATATATATATATATATATATATATATTTTTTATTTTTTTATTTTTTTTTTTTGAAGCAATGGGTAATTGTGGTGAACTCGCCTCCACTAGGGCTCGAACTCCCGACCACTTGGGCCGCATGCATCTCTCTTAACCACTAGGCTAGAGGTCATTTGCAATATATATATATATATATATATATATATATATATATATATATATATATATATATTATATATATATATATATATCCTAGTGATTAAGAGAGATGCATATGGCTCAAGTGGTCAGAGAGATGCATATGGCTCAAGTGGTCAGAGTTCGACTCCAGTGGAGATATATATATGCATCTCTCTGACCACTTGAGCCATATGCATCTCTCTTAATCACTAGGCTATATATATATATATATATATATATATATATATATATATATATATATATATAGCCTAGCGGTTAAGAAAGATGCATGCGGCCCAAGTGGTCAGAGTTCTAGCCCCAGTGTAGAAACGAGTTCGCCACAATTACACATTGCTTCAAAAATATATATATATATATATATATATATATATATATATATATATATATATATATATATATATATATATATTTCAAAGTCCAGCTTTGATATTTGATATTTTATAACTACTTCAACTTTGTAGCCAACTTTGCAATACAACAAACGTATGTATAAACATTGTATTTTAAATGTAATTTAACCACAGCCATAACTTTGGGTGCAACTCATTAAACAATAAAAATAGCCAACCAAACAAACCGAATTGATATTCGGATCCATTTGGTATAGGTAATTTCATTTTGGTTTTGGATTTGAATTTTTAGAAGTTTTGTTTATTGGGTTTTGACTATTTCAATTCGGTTGAAACCGAATAATCCGAACGCTCACTCTTATATTTTAACAACAAGGTTGAGAAATTTTTGCTAGATCAATATAAATATGAGTTATTTGTATTTAAACCCCAAATCGCCAATCATATCTCCACTCCACCCCCCCCCCCCCCCCCCCCCCCCCCCTCTCCTCCCCCAAATTGCTAATCATATCTCCACTTCCTCTCCCCCCCCCCCCCCCCCCCCCCACCCCTACCCCCCAATTTTTATTTTAATTAGTGTTAATCCCCAATCCTTCGGGTAAATGCAAACAAATCCTACTTAGATTTGCATTTTTGCATTTAAAGACCCCTTGTTTAAAAAAATTCTCACATTTTTAATTTTGTTCAGTTTGCACATATATCGTCACAGCCGTTAAAATACGTCTAAAAAGAGAATTTTACCCCTCCCCCCACTCTCTCTTTCCTCTCTCTCCGGTGGTGGGTACGGATCAAGCGGGATCGATCAGAGGAGAGGGGAGGGTGGCCGCCCAGCGGAGGGATCAGGAGGGGGCGGGTCGAGCATGGCCGGCCGGCAGAGGGAGGAGGAGGGTCGGGGGGGGAGGGGGGGGGGGGGGTGTGCTTGCTAGTAGAGGGGCAAAATCGTATTTTTAGACGTATTTTAACTGAACAAATAAAATTTGAGAATTTTTTTAAACAAGGGGTCTTTAAATGTAAAAATACAAATCTAATGAGAGTTTGTTTACATTTTATCCGAAGGATTGGGGGGTAACACTAATTAAAATAAAAATTGAAGGAAAGTGGAGATATGATTAGCAATTGGGAGGATAACTATAAATAACTCTAGAAATAAAAATTGTAGGCTCCTTTAGTTTACATCCCAAATGAAAGAAACTCAAGAATATAGTAAGTTATTAATATATTTTTTGCAAAAATGGTTCGAACTAATACACTTACGCTCGCTGAGCAAAACATTACCCATTGTTGTTTGTCGTCGGAGTCTGAAAAGTATCTTAGTCCACAGCGGGTGATCATCCTCTCGGATCAGCTATTAATTATAGTCTTGATAATCTATTGTTTCACAAATGAGCTAATAGGACGTAAGACGTGAGTCTCTCATTGAGAGGATTTTTTTTTTTTTTTTTTGCTTCTCAACTTGGGAGATTTAGCAACCGTTTCTAGTTGTTGTTCACATCACAACTATGTGTTACTTATTCGTCCATCATTGAAAATACCATTTCTTGCCACATTTGTATTATTTTAATAATAAACTGTTATCATGTTGCTCTAGTTTCTTAATTTTAATTTCTAGCCAGCAACATTTTAGTTTGGTAATCTACTTCCGTAAATATATAAAAAATTAAATGAAATTGAATTTCAAGGGGGAAAAAAATCAAATAAAGTCTGTTGAATTTGGATCCAAGAAAACAAAAATTGGACCTGCCAAAGGGTTACCTAAAAAGTTATTTTTCTAAAAAAATAAAATAAAATAAAAATGTCTTCAATGATCCAGGTGGACTGTTTGAACCACTAATGTCCAAACGAGTTGAGCTCGCTACGGTCCAAACCCTTTTGTAGCTATCGGACCTTCAAAATCGTCTAAAGGGTCAGACAGACCGACCCGCTTACTACAGAACTGCTCAAGACAAGCAGTTTGGCGGCTACGGACCGAACTTCTTTTTTTTTTAACATTGTTCACATTAGAAAAAAAAAAATTTCAAGACATTCTCAACCTTTTGGTTATCCATAATTTTTTTACTAGCATTTATTACAACATTTATGCTAATTCTAGTATTTATTTACTGTACAATACTGTCACTTACTGCAAAAAAATAATAATTAATTACAATAAATTATATTTATTTTTTACAATCAAAATAACAGTATCAAAATTGTAAGATTATGGATTAATTACACTAACTACCTCTAAGTTTTGGATTTATAATACGAGTATTCCTACTTTAAACTAATTACACTGACCATCTCTCCTTTTAGATTTTTTTATAAAATATGGATAGTTAGGATTATAACTTTTTTTTATCTTAAAATAAGAGTATTCTGCGTAATAACGTGAAACATGGGGGTAATATTTTAAGATAAAATATAAAAAGTTATGACACTAGCTACCTTATTTTTTTTAAAAAAATTCTAAAGGAAGGGTGGCAGTGTAATTAATTGAAAAGTAGGAGTATACTATATTATAAATTCAGAACTTAGAAATAATTAGTGTAATGTGGGTATGTTGAATTTCAAGTTTTAGGGTTTAGCAATAATATAAGAAGACTGACTTTACAGTTGAAATTACATTTTTAAAAAAAAGATTTTTTTTCATATCACAAAGAGATCTACGAACAATTCTAGAAAAACTTCAACGACTGTTGAATTATTTGTCAAAGAAAAATAAGTAAGTTATAAGAAATTAATTTATCCATTTAATATCCGAAGTCAAAACTAGTTAACGAAATTTTAAAATTGTGATATTGGTTTGAATTTTTATTAGTTATTAGATTTTTCGTTCTATCATTGATGAACGTCGTTTTGAAAAATTCATGGAATGGCAAATTAATGGGGGGGAAAATATGAGTGTACCGGTTACAAGAGAAGATCTCCTAAGATTATTTACAACAGCAAATTTTAAGGTTTGCAAAGAAAAAAAAAAGGAGAACATTATTTACAGAAAATGAAACAGCATCTAAATAGGAGAATAAAAATATTCCCTTATAAATTAGGTGGGTGGAATAAATCAATCACAGACCAGATCTATCGACCAAGTTCATCCAACATTGTGGCTGACGTGGGATTGTGGGCTCCACCATTCACGTGCCCCCCGTGGGCCGTGTTGCTGAATGCCCGAGCCTTGACGCGTCCGGTCGCTGTCCGAAGAAGCCGAAGGAGTAGCTTCCTTACCAACGGTGCGCTGCTCGCTTGACGCGAGGGCAGTTGGGGGCACTATAGCCAAAACCAGTGGATGTTGCCCTCACAACCCCTACTTAGTTATCTTTCTTAGATTTACCAAATTATCCTTGCTTTGTCCTATATGGTCACTCAGGCTACAAACCCATTAACAAATGTTGTCCTTCTTAGCATTGCTGGCTCTAGCAAAAATGATATCCTAGACCGTACTAAAAATAGAGTCCCTATATAAATTTTAGACCGATTCTGAAAATGAAATTCCTATATAAATTTTAGACTGATTCTGAAAATTGAGAACTCTACATCAATTTTGGACCAATCCTGAAAATTGAGATACATGTGTAAATTTTGGACCGATCCTAAAATGAGAGCCTTTGCAAATTTGTGAGCCCTTATGCCAAGGCCGCCTAGGCTCGGAGCCAATCTTAGATGGCAGGAGTTTGTATGTACATGAGTAGTTCGATGATATATTAAATGTTACTAGGATTAGTTTAGTAAGTATATTTAAAGTCGATGATTTTTCTCATCCCACTTATAAATAGGCCTTTATTTTTTGTAATTATAACTTCCACACCACACTTCCTGAATATGGCGAGCCGGAGTACATGACTTTGGTCAGTTATGCAACAATAGGGATCAGTCTCTAAACTGATTGTCGTTTGGCATAAGATATGGGGTACCAATCATATTATAGAAATTTTAACCTACTAAGAAATGGACTAAGTTAATACAAACTAACTATTTTACTAATACAACTCTTAAACTTATACTTCTACGTGCAATACCAAAACGAAAAACTTTGATAATAATACCAAAAAAGGTTCATGTTGAGTATGCTATGATGACATCTCTTAATAATTTATTTTTCTATATATTTAACAACTACATCGATTGGTCGCTATAATATGTAGTTTCTATGAACCATGCGTCGAGATCACACATCTCCTCCA
Organism: Iris pallida; assembly: GCA_029216955.1. NCBI lineage: Eukaryota > Viridiplantae > Streptophyta > Magnoliopsida > Asparagales > Iridaceae > Iris > Iris pallida. Next base: position 12,735,356 of record JANAVB010022800.1, read on the forward strand.
ATTGTCGTCTCATCCAAAACATGTGTATAGTCACACGCGGGATAGGTATATGGGAATGCAGGACCCCATATTTGTTAAACAAATTTAGCAAATCATCCGTGTCGATAGAGTGTAGATAATGCAATGTCAAGATGTCAAGTGTAGTGCACATATAATATCAGTGATGCAAAGATAACATGTACTGATATATGTATCATGAGAATAACCCCGCGTCAATGCCCGAGATCACGACCCATTTGGTTGATGCTTAGATTTACAATATTGATTTCTGACATAAAATCGTAATCGTCTTTGTAATTATCAATTTGTATTTAAAACAACAATGAGATAGTATAATTACTATCACTACCAATGTGTGTCAGTTGATCAGTCTAAGTACCAAATTATATAAATCTCCTCAAGTGTAGTAATTCACATCTCGTGATCTTTGTCACTCCCCGCTCCTGAATAATCGGGTACGAGTACGTGAGTATGTCCAGCTTATGCCGCAATATCGTTGGTAGTACACTGTATATGCCTCAAACTCATATTTCATCCATCGATAAACAATTACATGGAACTATCTAACTCAATCACAGAAAATATAACAGGTAGATAAGATAAGATAAGAAAGAAATATACAACGTCCAAAATTCTAAATGCATCATATCCAAAGAATCTATCAAGTCTAAGATCATCCCAAATCCAGATAATAAGTACATGCCATAAAAATATCTTGGGGACGAACCATCAAATATAACAGAAAGGGAAATACTAACTACTAGAAACGACTACTACACCTCTCCAAGAGACTTGTCATGTCTCAACTCGATATTTGCAGTCACATCATCTACTATGTCCTCCTAAGGACCATAGTAGGAACAGTACATGTCATCCTCGCCTAAAATATCAATGTAGCAAATCAGAGTTTGAGCAAAGTACATGTACACATAAAGTTACTCAAAGAAATCCATGTGGAAACAAGGGCGTTAAACGATAATAACAGATAACAAAAAAAATGTAGGAATAAGGTATAAACTATAATATACCAATATGACACTACCAAAATAAGTCGTATTGGCGACGAATTTAGCGACGCAAGTCATATACGTCGGTAATATTTGTAAATTTAGCGACGTTATATAAAAACGTCACTGAACGTCACTATCAGCGACGTTTACCGACCGTTAGCGCCACACATTATGCTTTGGAAAGCTGATGTCGCGGTCTAGTCGCAGAACGTCGCTATTTTCTTTAAATCAGCGACATTTTGTGACTCCAAACTAGGGATGTCACCAGTTTTTTATTGAATAGCGACGTTTAGCGACGTCCTTTGTGGACGTCGCTAAAATGTTTTATATAGGGTTCCACCCGATCGATCTTCTTTTTTCTTTCACCAAAAATTTCCAATCTCCCGCTCCCCAAATTTCTCTCCTCCTCTCTCTCCTCTCCGGGGACCCCTTCCCTCCGGCGACCCCTCCCTCCGGCTACCCCCTCCCTGCGGTGACCCCCTTCCCTGCGGCGACCCCCTTCCCTCCGACGTCCCCCCTCCACCGTTGATTCCCCTCTCGTCGACGCCGACCCGACTCCGACGCCAACCCGACTCCACCGCTGCTCCAGCTCCGACGACTCCGACCCGACTCCGACCAAGGCAGGTAAACCATAACCCTAACTCCCTCCTCCTGACGTGCTGACACAGACACGATATATTAGTACATGCACTAGCCATGTTAAGCAACAATGAACAAGTCTAATCCTCGTATAACTTCTTCCTCCCTTGAATCAACCCTAACACCCACCTTTGCAGTCAACTTTTACATCGAATTGGTGTGTCTGATGGTGCTACTGAAAAGGACAATCTTCTTGGTTCATTTGAAGATGTTTTTCATTTGCTAATATGAAGATGTTGAATTATTGGGTCTAATTCAACAGATGGCGATAAATTTCTGTTAGTATAATACTGTCTACACCAATATATATTAGTGGGTCTTTACATGAATGTGATGCGGAAGTACAAGTATGACAATTAGTTTGTGTGAAATGGTGATTCATACTTGTTATAGGCAGTGTACTTCATCTGCTCATGCTCATGTAAGTCGGGCTACACCAAAGTTGAGAAGTGAAAAATGAGTACTATGAATAACACGACGAGGTTCCGACAAATGTGCATAAAGTTTTATGGCTATGCAATATCGGTTCTTGGAAGTTTTATGGTTGTGCATAAAGTGAGTACTATGAAGGGCAAACACATGATATATGCACGACTATATAAATGCTATAAACATTGGTTCTCAATGAAAGAATGATTATACTGACCAATAGCAAGGATCCACTCCACTGGAGGTAATGGAAGCCCCTTTGGAACTAGGTTCTCATGATGCAAATCATGGGTATGCATTAGCATGCCAGATATTGGCGATTTATTAGTGAGCCTATTATATTTTCATCACTTATTATGCAGATTCTAGAATGAAATAAAGCCATGATGCTTCAAAATGCTTTCATAGGTTTAAGAGTGTAGACTCCTTAAGTGAGATGTAGAACTTCTACTTAAGCAGAATATATTTAACTTTGGGTTTATGTTCGTGCTACGAATAAATGATGCTATTTCTTCTTTAATCCTAGGTTTTCTTTATAGATTGTCATAATAGGGAGGGGTCTAGCTAGAATTGAAATGAGGGGCCAACATACTAGGGGGCTTCGGAAGAAGGAAAAACTCTATTTAAATTTGCTACTTGCTAGATATGTCCTCTTTATCCGAAGCACAAAGCTCCTTCTCAATCAATATTGAATCTGCAATATGTTGGGAAAGATAAGTCAACCCTTACTGGTTGGCAATTTAATCAATAAGATGTAAAGAAGGCTTTTGCTCATATGCTAATTGTTGATGAGCTTTCTTTTCGGTTTGTTGAGGGTGAGGATTTCAAACGCATTGTTTCTATCTTCTCTCCCCAACCCAAACCATTCCCTCTCCTCTCCCCAACCCTCCCCCTCCCCCCCATCAGCCTTTGAGTGATATGCCGCCGCGATCGCTGCACCGATGAAGGAGGGGGTCACCTAGGGGGGAGGGGGTCGCCGAGGGGGAGGAGCTCGTCCAGGGGGAAGGAGACGGGAGAACGAAAATTTTGGCTGAAAAAATGAAATATTGTAGCGACGTCCTTATGTAGACACGGGTGATATGCCGCCGCGATAATCTCTGACCACTGCACGCAGAAACACGCGAAACAAAAGTTAGCAATGCGAAAAGAAGATGACCGATAACTCTGACCATTTAACGTAAAATATCATGTGTACATATACTGCGGAAAGTGTAGACCACATGAACTGACAAACGAGAATTTGGGGATCAAAGTTGTAACAAGTAAAGTTGTATTTTGGACATGTTCTATTCTTGTTAAGCTCTTTGTGCACAAAGCAAGATATAACGAATGCAGAACATCTCTCGAGTTTACGACTCTTGTATGCTCTATACTTGAGTTACGAACTCGATATTTGTTCTGTATTCTCTATTTATAGCTTGCTTTGTGAACAAAGAGCTTGCAAGAGTTCTTTTTCCAAAGCACAACTTGCCTTGTTCCAGCTTTGAGACCCTGATTTTCGTTCGTCATCAGTTCATGTCGGTCTTCACTTTCCCCAGTAACTTCCTCCAATTAACTCTATCCCTCGGTTGAGCTACTATTTCAAAGCTTTGACACTTGCATATCATTCACTACCTTGATGTATCTATCTTACAGAATTATGGAGCTGAATTACTATCTGCGGAATTATTCATGGATGTACAACCATCATCCTGATAATATGTGCGGTGTGCGGGATGAATTCATAGAGGGTGTACACCAGTTCCTGCAGTTTGCCAAGGCGTTCCCTCAGTACATGGACGGTACCAAAATTAAGTGTCCGTGTGTGAGATGTCGCAACTTGAAATATCATCCAGAAGTGGATGTCACGTATCATTTATACTCGAAGGGTTTCACGCTGAATTACTATCAGTGGAGCGAGCACGGAGAACTTGTGTCTTTAGCATCGGAGTACGAGCCTTATGTGGATGTCCACAACAATGCTCCTTACGACGATGGGTTGGTGAACATGGTTTTTGACGCGGCCGGGCCTAGTTTCGATCCGGATGATCATGATGCACCTGAGGAGGCACCGAACCCCGATGCTGTACAGTTCATGGAGTTGTTGGAGAATGCAAGGACTCCATTATATTCTGGTTGTAAGGATCATTCACCGTTGGAGGTGGTTACAAGATTGTTGAGCATCAAGTCCGATTTTAACATGTCGTAAGATTGCTACAACCGTCTTATGGAGTTGCTTATAGAAATATTGCCTGAGGGTGCGAAGTTGCCTAAAGACTTCTACCGGTCTAAGAGGATGGTAAGATCGCTCTGGATGGGATACGAAAAAATTGATGCCTGTCGCAACGGGTGCATGTTGTACTATAAAGACGACAAGGATGAAGACGCCTGCAGATTTTGTGGTGTCGATCGCTACAAGGCATGTGGTAGAGAAAAGTCTGTCGGTGCCAGGAAGCCTACCTCTTCGATGCACTACTTGCCGTTGACGTCGCGGTTGCAGCGGTTGTTTATGGTGAAGGAAACTGCAGAAAACATGAGTTGGCATAAGCGGGAACATACCGAAGGAGTGTTGGATCACCCATCTGATGGAGAAGCATGAAAGCACTTTGATCGAGAGTATCCAGATTTTGCTTCGGATCCGCGTAATGTCAGATTGGGTCTCTGCTCCGACGGTTTTACCCCATTCGGACTTTCGGGATTCCAGTATTCGTGTTGGCCTGTGATCGTCACCCCGTACAATCTACCGCCTTGGATGTGTATGAAGACTCCGTATATATTCCTCACCGTTATTATCCCAGGTCCGAACAATCCGAAAAGGAACATCGATGTGTATTTACAGCCGTTGATTAATGAGTTGAATCAGCTATGGGAAGTAGGTTCCAACACGTACGATGTATCTAGAAAACAAAATTTCCAGATGCGGACAGCACTTATGTAGACCATCAACGACTTTTCGGCCTATGGAATGTTATCTGGATGGAGCACGCATGGTCGTCTTTCATGTCTGTATTGCATGGACAGCACTAAGGCTTTCCGTTTGAAACACGGAGGTAAACCGTGCTTCTTCGATTGTCATCGACAATTCCTGCCGAAGGATCATCTGTACCGAAGGAACAGGAATGCTTTTCGTGCTGGCGTTGTGGAGAAGGCTAATCCCCTGCCAAGGTGGCCCGGATACACGATATGGGAAGAGATAAAAGATTTACCAAGAGCTATTGAGCAGCCTACTACGGGCTACAAGTGTGACGGATTTGGTCGCACTCATAACTGGACGAAGAGGAGTATATTCTGGGATCTTCCATATTGGAGCACCAATCTGATTAGACATAACCTTGATGTCATGCATATCGAGAAGAATGTGTTTGACAACATAATTAATACCGTAATGGACGTAAAGGGGAAGACGAAAGATAATCCAAAGGCTAGATTGGACTTGGAAGAAATATGTAGACGTCATGCATTGCATTTGATAGAGGACGGGAATGGAAAGTTGAAGCAGCCTAAGGCAATTTTCTCACTGGAGAAGGAGGATAAAGTGAGGCTTTGTAGGTGGATTCAAGGTCTGAAATTTCCAGATGGGTATGTTTCGAACTTGAGAAGATGCGTCGACCTCAAGGAGAACAAACTGACAGGTATGAAGAGCCATGATTGTCACGTATTCATGGAGCGGTTAATTCCGATTGCATTTCGGGAATTCTTATCGCAGACAGTTTGAGATCCATTGACGGAGCTTAGCATATTCTTCAGGGACCTTTGTTCTAAGAAATTGCTCGTTGATCGTCTAGAAAAGCAAGAGAAGGACATTGCAGTAATACTGTGCAAGCTAGAGAGGGTGTTCCCTCCTGGATTCTTCGACTCTATAGAGCATTTGTCGATTCATCTTTCCTACGAGGCACGTGTTGGTGGACCCGTCGAATATCGATGGATGTACCCGTTCGAGCGACATTTGAATCACCTAAAAAGAAAGGTGAAAAATAAGGCTCGGGTCGAGGGTTCTATTTGTGAAGTCTATATTCTCGAGGAGATTACAAATTTCTGCTCCTCCTATTTCAAACCTCATGTTGCTACGAATAGAACGAGGGCTCCGAGAAACGACGACGGATATCAAAAATTTAATGATGGAATACTGAAAGTATTTAATACGTCCGGAAAGCCTTCGGGGAAAATGAAGAAGAGATATTTGAATGACGAAGAGCTAAGGGCTGCTCAGTTGTATGTATTACTCAATTGCGACGAGGATGAAGTGGAGAAGCTAGAGGGGTAAGTAACTCAGGATGATGAGTTTACGTCATCTCAATGTAATAGTATAAGCTAATATTATTGTACTAATCGGCGGTTGCTTCGTTGTTTTCCAGCACATATAATGATGAGTTGAGGCTGGTTAGACCCTACCTAACAGACGAAGCATTAGAACAAGAAATGAGACGTCATTTTCCTTCTTGGTTGAGCGAATATGTAAGTAGCTCGGTAATTACTGGCCTCTTCTAATGCAACTGCGCAATAAATAACTTATTATCGCTTCTTTGATATTCAGGTCGATCGTCTAATTTCACCCGAGATTGAATTAATTAGAACTCTTGCCAAGGGACCAATTACTTTTGTTAAAATATGGCCAAGTTACTGTGTCAATGGATTTCGGTTCAAGTCGACAAATGCTCCGATCAGAGACAGCTTCCTGGATCTTGATTCCACAAAAAATAGTTGTTTGTTTATCAAGTCTTCGAACTACAAAGACGTCAATCCAGGAAATGATTTCTTTGGCATCTTGCGAGAGATTGTGGAGTTGTCATATAATAATGGAATAGAACCTGCAAAGATCGTGTTGTTCAAGTGTGAATGGTTCGATCCGATTGAAAATCAAGGTTAGAAAATTGATAAGCATGGTCTTGTGGATATAAACTACAAGCGTAGATATCAAGGCTACGAACCGTTTGTCCTAGCAACTCAGGCTCAGCTCGTGTACTTCACAGCTTATCCGAGACGGGGAGCAACGAAGTCTGACTGGTGGACAGTATACAAGACTAAAGCTAGAGATACTTTTGATGTTGACGAAAAAGCTTATCAGGAGGACGAGCTACCTCTTGTAACCAATATTGTCGATGTGGACTCCACGGAAGTTACGCATTACACGACACATAATGTAGAAGATGTAGAATTATCCGAAGAGGAAGACGAAGGCGAAGATGAAAGTGAAGATAAGGAGGAAGAGAAAGATGAGATCGAGGAAGACGAACAAGATGATTATTCTGAAGATGATTGAGAGAGATATACTTATCTGAACTTAGATGTTTCTTCTAGAATATATTATCTGGACTTAGATGTTTATTGTAGAATGTATTATCATATGTTGTCTTGGTTATTATCTTGTCTTTGTTGTACTTTCATATTTCTAGTCTCTATTATTTGTTGTACTTTCATATTTCTAGTCTCTATTATTTGTTGTATTATCAGATGCTGTTATCAGGTATGGCAGGTCATCGCGGAGCGTTCCGAGGGGGACGACGAGGTCATGATCCTCCGGTACTTCCTACAGGTACTGCTAGAGGACGGAGTTTTCCTTCGGTACCTCCTACTGGTACCGGCTCTGGATCCTCGTCGCCGATTACTCCTCCATATCGGACAGTTGCTGGGCCTGCTGGGACGACGTCACGTGGCATATCTCCTGGGACGAGTAGTTCCAGGCCTGTTGAGAGTACTCGCCCGTCTAGCGTTCCTGCTGCTGATACGACGATGGAGACGGATGAGCAGATGGGGGAGGCTGCGCCGACGGCCGAAGCGGCTATGCCGACGGCCAACCAGCATCATGCAGATGATGCATGCGCACCTCCGCAGGAGAGGAGGACGGAGATCTGGGCCGACGGTACAAAGTAGGTGTTTTGGTTTATAATTTTTTTTCTTCTGTTTTTATCATAAATTAACTTTTTTCATGAATATAATATGTTTGTATAGATATCGTCCCCCAGAGGTACAGAGACGTCTAGGCCACATGCTGAGGCATAATTATGGTGGTGCTTGGATTAACTACTCTGATGCTCCGGACGAGAGGAAGGCCTACTGGTTTGCACGCTTCAAGGTTAAAATATATTTGCTTTTAACATGAATCATATAATTTTTACATATTATATATAACTGATAAATATTTGGTTTACGCTCTTCTAGGATATGTTTTTCTATCCACCGCACCGGGCCAAGCTTATCGAGGGAATGTTTCCTGCCGTCGCTGCCAAGCTGATCCGCGACGCTATTAATGATCAGAAGGATCGTGATTGTGCCAGAAAGCCGATCCAAGGTTGGATTACCCCTGATCAGTGGAATGCGATGAAGGCTCGATTCGACGAGCCAAAGTACAAGGAGAAGTCGGAGAAGGCCAAGGCGGCTAGGCAATATGCCTCGAAGTGGTACGGTGGGTCGATTCCGATGACGGAACATTTTCGTCGTCTGGTATGTCTTTCTCTTTTAGAAACATTATTTTAATACAAAACCGATAAATTATTACTAAGATAATATATTTAATTACAGGTAAGGAAGGTCGGTAACGCCGACATGGTGACCGTCTTCCTGGCCACCCATCGGAAGGACGAAGACCTTATTGACGAGAGGACCGAGCAGACCTATGTAAGTATTACAATACGTTATCTTAATATAATACTTCGTGTCAATTTTAATATAACTTAGTAAATATGATGCAAATAAATATTCATGTAGTTAGTAATAATAAGTACATTAATTAGAAATTAGAAATTATAGAGTACTATCCATACTTTCTAGGCCGAGTATCAAAGGCTGCGGGAACGGGCGGCTGCTAGTGCACCTGATGCAGGAAAAGCCGGTACTTCCTCGCAGCCCACTCAAGCTCCGTCGGCGGACGAGCTGTGGATTGCCGCCGCTGGTAGACTCTGTAGGGGTACGTACTACGGTACAGGATCCTATGGTGCCCTAGTTGCGACCCAGTCCTCTAGGGCATCTCCTGCTAGTGTGCATGGTCCACAGCCATCCCAGGGGTCTGCCCGAGTCCACCAGATGATGGAGTCTCTCCGTGACGACCTGCTACGACAGATCGAGGAGCAGTCTCAGCACCCTACGGACGATCCTGCGCTGCTAGCACGATTGGATGCGCTCAACCGCGGCATTATGGACCTCATGGAGACGACTGAGAGGACAGAGCGCACCATTGGAGGGTTAGAGTGCACGGTGACGGAGCTGTAGACAGGACAGGTGACCATGGCCGAGAGGCTGAGATTGGCGCAGGATTTGATGGTCCAGAGCAGTGATAGAATGTTATCTATCATGGATTCATACCACCAGCGACTTACTGCGTTAGAGCGTGCTGGTCCTCCGGGTGCGCCTTCATCATCGTCGACTCCGTCGCCTCCACCGCCTTCTTCTTCGACACCGACTCCACCGACGTCTCTGCATGCTCCATCGGTATCGATTTCATTTGAGGAGTATGAGTTGTTTTTATCCCTTCGTCGCGGCGGTGCCCCTCCTGCACCAGATCCCTAGTAGTCCTAGTTAGGACTGTTTGTTTGTGTTTATTTCATTCTTTGTTTGTGACTTGGATATTTGTTGGTTGTGTAGATTTGGATATTTGGATCCTGTTCTATTTGTTGGTTGTGTGTAGACTTTGGTTATTTGGTTGTAGACTTTGTTATTTGGTGTAGACTTGGTTATTTGGATACTTGTTATTGTGTGATTGTTGTAGACTTGGTTATAGGGACTGAAACCTGTGTACAGTGAGGGAAAACAGTGTGTGTGTGTGATTGTGTGTCATTCACATGGGTGTGTGTGTGTATGGCCTGTGTTCAGCAAAACAGGGAAACAAATGTTTCGTTTACATATTCCAGATTTTGAGGGGACTGTACAGATTTAGCAAAACAGGGAACCAAATGTTGTGTTCAGCAAAACAGGGAACCAAATGTTATGTAAATGGACATTCTGTATTTTATTTCTTTATTTTTTTTGTAGATTTAGCGACGTTTACCGACGTTTATCGACGTCCACCGACGTAAGTTTGCGTCGGTAAACGTCGGTAAATCTGCAATATTTTCTAGGGTACCGACGTTTACCGACGTCCTTATACGTCGATAAACGTCGGTGCACGTCGGTAATCATCCCAGGAATTACCGACATTTACTGACAATTTAAACGACAATAAACGTCGGTAAATTTCCAGGATTTTACCGACGTGTAGCGACTTTGAACACGTCGCTAAACCACCGACGACACGACGGTAATCGTCGGTAAATTTACCGACGCGTAGCGACGTTAAACACGTCGCTAATCCACCGACGACACGACGGTAGACGTCGGTAATATACCGACGTATATATACGTCGATAAACGTCGGTACTTGTGACGTTTGGCGACGTTTTGTAGGTCAGCGACTTACATTTCCGCGACAAGCCCAAAACGTCGGTAATTTCGTCGCTAAATATTTTTAGCGACGAAATTTGTCGTTTTAGCGACGTCTTTAGGCGTCGCTAAAATGACTTATTCTGGTAGTGTGAGTACAGTCTAACCACGTGAAAGAAACAGTAATAACAATATCAACTTATGAGTAGTATGATTGGATAACTCATCGCTAGGGTAATATGGCTCATCGACACGCGATGGTTTTCCACAATAAAGAGTCCAAAAGTCGATACATACAGTATATGACGGCTATCCACAATCAACAATCTGAGTATTAACCACAACCTACTTAGTGTTCCCCCGCCTAATGTCTCGCTCACTATGTCGATCATGTAATAACAGTACGATACGAATCATAATCTCTCTCTCTCTCTCTCTCGCTCTCTCTCTCGTGTACATTGTCGCAATATAAATACGAAATATGTAAACATATATAATATAATGTATATTGTAAATGAGAAACATTAAGTATATTGTACTTGTCTGATGAAGTCGACGTGTCGAACATGAACGTGTCGACACTGAATGACCCAAAATAAGAAGAAGGCTAAAATGAGCCAAACACATATAATTATTACTAATGAGTCTGAATGGCGCCAAATACCCATGATTCATATAAAGAAGTATGAAAATGGACATGGTCCAAAAATTGACGTTTCCATGTCGGATGATGTCCGAAAGCGGGCTCACAAAAGCTAAAAAAACGAAGCCAAATTAGTCTAAGTCTAAAATTGACAAATTATATATATATCAGTTTAGGCCAAAAATATGTCATGAATCTAGTTGTAATGTTTGATTCAAAATTCGATGTTCAAATTTTAAAATAAATTCTAGTTTAAGGAAAAATACAAAATTTTCGACCAACTTTGGCCTCAAATTTAACTAATCAATTGATAAAATTACAAGATAAAATTAAATAGTATTAAGTTGGTTATACCAGCTTCATATGGACAGTGACAAAGTTGTGTATCGACAGTCTTATTTCCTTCAGGATTCTTCCGTGCTAGTCAATAACACATACACATCTGACAAGTACCTTGTGGATGGTCCACGCTTTCTCATGCTCCTCCTCAATGGAGCCTCTGGTGCTGGTTGTGTATCAACAGTCTCATTCCCTTCAGGAACTACCTTTTCGACATGCTTATCCTCCTAAAGATCGCCTTGGTCATCATTAACAGTTTGATGACCAAGGTTGGGAGCATCTTCATGTAATATTTCCTCCATAATTGGATCCTATATAGTGTCCACCGTAAATGGCTCGAAGTGTGATGAATCTAACTCTGAAAATTTTCAGCCTCAGAAGGCATCTTAGAATCTTGAGTATTGGATATGATCCTTGACGAATATCACATCCCTGCTTATATAGAGCTTTCTTTCCACTAGCTCATAGAGTTTATAATATGTCGACCATAGTCAGGAAAATACACTGCCTCACTTTGGCTCGAGTTTGAATCTCTCGTCCTTCGGTACATGCACGAAGGCCTTATAATCAAATACTCGAAGGTGACTGTATGACGGCTCCTTGTTGTACCATACTCTATTAGGCACATCACCTGCAAAGAAGCACTAGAAGATAAACTAATAACATAAGCAACAATATTGAGAGTCTCACTCCAATAACTGCCTAATAAATTTTGCTTCTGACAACAAATATTGTACCCCCTTTACCAGTGTCATGTTCATACGCTCTACTACACTATTGAGCTAAGGTATCTTTGGTGTAGTCTTCTGGTGCCGAATATCTTACTCTCAGCCGTAAGCATCAAAGGGACCAATGTATTAGACGTCATTGTCGGGCCGAGCACACTTCAACTTTTTGTTCGTCTTCCTTTCAATAGAGGCCTAAAATTTTTTGAAAGTAGGAAGTACCCAATCCTTGCTTTATAGCATGATTTCAAACTTTTCTGGAACAATTATCAATAAAATTACAAAATAAGAAGCACAAAAATTGCTTTTACCTTTATTGGACCGCAAACGTCCGAGTGAATCAATTCAAACAATGTTGGCTTCCTTGAAGATGGATAAGAGAAACCCTATTTTGCTTTCCAATCATACACATGAACCTCTCCAATTTTGTAGATTTGAGTCCTGAAATTACTTTCATGTGTAACAAGTAACTCATTCCTTTCTTGTTGATATGGCTAAGGTGCATGTGCCACAACTCGATAGACATATCATTGACTATATTCACCTCATGTGCGACATGTGTACTCCCAATATAGACCAAAATTCTTCCTTCCTTTGGCAATCTCCAATGTACCACTGGAAAGCTTCCATTGAAGAATCTATTATCATCCAACCTTCCAACCGACACCAGATTGAAATAGATATCGAGGACATGACGAACACCTTTGAGCACAAGAGTTGCTCATATATTTAGTTTTAAATGCACATCTCTAATAACAACAGCCTTTGACACATTCTCGTCGTTTATCATCAATACTTCACAGTCTTCTATTGTGTGGCAAATAGTAACACATTGTGAGATACGTGCATTGATGCCCCTGAGTCCACCAACCGAGAATTATCATCACAAGCGATGTTCATGACAACCTCATTACCTATAATAATGACGTCGTCTCCATATGTGCTGAAGTGGCCACTGTTGTGTTCTCACTCTGCTTTCTCTTGTTGCCCTTCTTCTCTCCCTTCTAAGCGAAATTGTTTTGCTTGATATGTCCCTTCTTACCATAACGGTAGCACTCGGAGTCCTCATACCTACTCTTGGATTTGTCGTTGCCATCACCCGGACCCTTGCTTTTACTTATACCATGGTTCTTTGAAACATGTACCTCTGAATAAGATATAGATGAAGTGCCCTGAGGTTTTCTATGTATGTCTTCATTTAACATCCTCCTCCTAGAGAACTCTAGACTAACCACGCCTTCTAGAGCAGAAGCGATCATAGATACTCATACGATCTCCCATAAGTCTAGTAATGTACACATCAACCACAGTCTCTGAACTTCGTCGTCGAACTTTACTCTTTCGGAGATAGTTGGTCAACCACGCTTTGGAACTCACTCGGGTGATTCGTAATGGATGAACCATTCTTGTACCTCAGACTGATCATCTGTCGAAGCAGGAACAACTTTTTTATCCCAGTCATTTTGCGTATAAGGATTCCAGCTTCTCTCGTATAACGTTCTTGCGTGCTCAATATTATCGATGTGATTATACACATTTTTGTCCACAAACTACCTAATATACTGTCACGACCCGCACCCTATTTAGGGGCACGAGAACGTGGGTACGTCTAGCCTACGCCGCAGTGTCGACGGTAGAACGTTGTGTAGGTCCTTTATAACATCTAACATCTAACAACAAGATATATAAACCTGTCATCTCCGCACGGAGGTATAATATAACATCTCAACTCTATATCTCAATCACAAGTCTAGGGAAGATAGAGCATGATATGAAATCAGATAAAAGGAAGAAATTAAATATAAATAGAGTTATCGCGCCACACAAAGTAGATGTTTAACACAAATAAATACAAGTCCTGAAATATAACTAAGTCTCAACTAACAATCGGAACAATCCGATACAAACTGAAAACTATAAATACTAGACTAGAGTAAGCACCCTCTACTGAGCTAGATGCTCCTCGGGCTCCTGAGTGTCACCCTCATGTGCCCCATAGAAGGTAGGGCAGTCACCATCATCATCTGTAATATTTTCAACAGGTCCAGTCAGGACAGAAACGAGTACAAAATCTCAAACAACAGTTCTAGTTATACGATATTAAAAATGTAGCAGTAGATAGAGAGAATATACTAGGTAAAGTAGAGCGTACATGTATCCTGGCAGAGTATATCAAAACTGTAATGAAATAAGGCAAGAAAACAATGTATAACATATACGAAATCTGGAACTGCTATCTATGTGAGTTTAGCACTAGTTTCAACATGTGATCGACTTAGAACATGATACAATATTTGGCCTGGCTAATCATACGTGAGTGTATGATTAACACTATACAATGAGGATACTATAGTAATACAATGATGATACAATATAATACTATGGGGTATTGATCACATATCTACGCTAACACCCCCATCCCTGACTAATATAGTAGATCCAGTCATGACACGTATTCTCTGAGGAGGTTACGAGCCTACGTAGGAATCGTATCTATACAATGAACAATAAACAATAAAGACTTGCCCAGTGTATACCATATATAAGAGGAATAACATCTTATGACGGGATCCAGACAATACCAATCCGTGTGCACCATGTGTCAAGAGAACAAGGATATCTATACTAAATACTAGAAACAAAGACGATATCATAAAACAGAAATATTATCAGAGAATGTACTCGCCTGTGGTCCTGAGCTGATAAGGTGAACAGACGCTCAGAGTAATCACAGACCTAAAGATGAGATACTACAATTCAAAATATGGTTTAATAATGAAAGAAAAGCTAATCGAGTCATGATATGCAAGTCTAAGTCAAAACTAAGTCAAACTAAGTCACACCAAGCTAAACTAGGTCACACTAGGTCAACCAAGGTCAAACAAGGTCACAGGAAGTCAATCCAAGTCAAACTAGGTCAACCTGGGTCAAAGGTTGACTTACAGTTGACTTTTGGTTAAAAAGTCAACTCTGGTCAACACTGAGTCAACCCTGGGTCAACCCTAGGTCAAACAAGTCAAATGTTGACTAACAGTTGATTTTCAGTCAACTGGTCAACTCTGGTTTGGTTTCGGTCAATTCTAAGTCAAGTGTTGACTTGAAGTTGACTTTCGATCAAAAAGTCAACTCTTGGTCAACGGGGGTCAAGACTAGTCTAAACTACCCTTATATAGTCATTATCTACCAAGACAACCTATTCTAAGCCCATCTTAGAAGTCAAACTCAAAATCTTAACAATACCCTATTACCTACATTTACCCTTCACAAGGTAAATACCAATACCTTGCCCATTACAAAGGAAACCCCTCTAGATCTCAGGATACTAGTCTAGGCTCCTTAGGGTAGCTAGATACTATCCTATCTAAGGTTTACCAACCAAGAAATCTAGGGTTCTGGGACATCTAGTCCATCTTATGGTCCATGTTGGTCATCCCAACATTACCTTAGGGTATCGTCATGATACGCTATGGTATGTTTAGATACCACACCCTACCCTCTACCAACCTTCCTAGTTCACTCTCCCACACTCTTCTAGTGTCTAGGTTAGCCCCCTCTACTAGTCCACTAGGATATCAACCTAGTTAGGACACTAACTTAACCAACTCACTACTAACACTAACACAAACATCAAGCTAACACCAACACTAACTAATATCTAATACTAAATCTAACAAGCCTACCACAATACCTTACCCTCTAATAATTTTACATCACAACACAACTCAAGGCCTATAGGACCAAGGGACTGATTTTGAATGGAAGGGTGGATGATGGGATTAATGAATGTTAATGAATGTATGAAGGGTGGAGGGATGAATGATGTATAAAAGAATGGAAGAATGGATATACAATTGGATGGGTGAAATGAGCTGTTATGGACTGATTTGTGGGTGAATATGGGGGCTGATTTTGGACTGAATGTAGGGCTTATATGGCTGTCCATTTGGACTGTTTTAGGACTGCTATAGGCAGCTCAATGTGGCTGTCCAAATGGGGGCTAAGTGGGCTGAATTGAATGGAACATAGGGGCTTATATATAGGGTGATATGTGGCTAAGTGTGGCTGTCAAATGGGATGAATTGTAGGTGATTTAGGGGCTAATTTCAGGGCCTGTCCAAGTGGCTAATATGGACTGAAATAGGACAGGTTTGGGGCTGATATGGGGTAGTACAAGGCTGGTAAATGGGTAGTATATGGGGGCTGTTATGGCTGAAAAGTGGGGCTGATTTGTGGGTTATTTAGGACTGATTTAGGGCTGATTGTTGGCTGATTTGGGGGGTCCTATAGATGGAAGAATGAATGGATTAAATGAGTGAATGGGGTGGCTGAATAAGACAGCTAAATGGCTAATTTAGGGGTTGTTCTTGGTGCTACAACTGCTGTATAGCAACTGCTACTGCTGCTGGGGCTTATTGCAGTCCCCTGTGGGGACTGCCACTCTAATGTGCTGCTGCCAAGGGGCAGCAGATCCCCCTTCCCTTCCTTCACCTATCTCACTCTCTCTAACTCTCTAATCACTCTCAATTTCTCTCTATACAACACACACACACAATCCAAAAGCCAACTCTACCACCACTCTCTATATCCATCTCTCTATATATATATGTCACACTCACACACACATATTTATATCTACATATATAGACACACACACACACACACATGGATACATACACATATATATTCCTAAACGACCCAAAACCTTATCCGAATATCCAAATCTTGCAATTCTACCCTCTATGGCCTAGACACGTGCCCCACACAAGAAATCTAACTCGTGCACGCGAGTGAAAACAAGAAACGAGGCCCGAATGGCCAAATGGCCATTCTGGCGACTCCGGGGTGTCCGATTCGCGATACCGCGTGATACGGACACCAAACCTATCCGAATTTGACCCAAACTCTACCCACGAGTTCTAAATAATGATTAGAACCTATTCTAAGTACTAACTTGTCAATTCTAGTGTCGGTGCAAAAAATCACCCGTGTTTTGGAACCCGAAAACCCCGAAAAAGTCTATTTTTATGATTTCTCGCAAACGACCCCACGTATCCAAATATGGACACGTACCTAGCCTCATCTTACCCAAACTAACCTAATTAGGTCTAATTAGGCTAGGGGTAACACCCAAACATGTCAATTTAGGGTTTTCCCCAAAATTGGCACTAAACCTAGCCCGAAAGTCCCGAATTTAGTCCAATGGGTTCCAAACCTCTTCTAATGGGTTGTCCTACGTCTCGGGTATCCTCTAATATACAAATAATATTAATTAGGAGCAATTACAAGAGTTAGAGTTAGGATTTACCTCTTGGGAGTTGGAATCCCAAGGAAAAGCCCCAAAATTGGTTTTTTTTTGGGTCAAGAGCCAAATGTAAGCTTCCAACCCCTCCATACTAGGTTCTACCTAGACAAAAATTACAAATAAGAGATAAACAAGGGTTAGCACCAAGATTAGAGAGAGATCTAGAGTATGGAAGAGAATTAGAAGAGATTTGACTTACTTTGGAGCTTAAAATCCAAAGGGAAAAGAAAGGGGTCTTTGTAGAATGAGAGAAAGGAGAAGAGAGAGTTTTTCTTGAAATGGGAAGAAGAGTGGGAGTGTTGTGCTGGCCGGCCAAATTTTAGAGGGTTGGGAGCATTTGGCAATTTACCAAAACGCCCTCCAAGTCAAAGAAATGAGTAGTTTTGAGTTGGGGTCAAAATGGCAACTTGAAAACTCCAAATTTTAAGTTCTAAATCTAATTCTAATCCCTAATCCCACTAAAATCAAAAGAAATTAGTCAAATATAAATATCTAGGTTTGGTCATGACAAGTTGGTCGGTTCCAGTTGGGTCCCGATCAGAGTCTAAGCTACCCCGGGTCCCCGATACAAGTCGGAATGAGCTGAAATTCGAACCCGACTCAAATAACCCCAAAACAATATCATAAATAATAAAATAAATTTCAAAAATATTCAAAATATAAAATAACAAAAATACCCCTGTTCCTAAAAACTGGGGGTGACATATACCCATACACATTTATATGCTCGAACTTTCAGCCATCTTCGAATTCATCACTGGGCTTCTCAGAAGAAAATACATGAAGATGCAGCTTCTTGTCGGGCAACAAATCTTTCATCTTGCTCCACCAAGGGGCTGTTTGGATAGATGTAACTCTTTGAAAGTACGAAAGTGCCACTTACATCATGATGAGTTGCAGGACACTTGCAGCAAGTGGCACTTTCTAAAATGTGTTTGGATAGAGTACTTTTTGTCTGTTGCAAGTGGAAGAAAAATGGGTTTTGTGTTTGGATGGTTGTTGAAAGTGAAAAAAAAATGAGTTCAGTTGTTTGGATGGTTGTTGAAAGTGGATGTTGAAAGTGATAAAAATTACTGAAGATTAATTAAAAAGTGATAAATAATTTAAATTTAAATATTCTAATATAAATTACTATTAATATCTTTGTTATTTTTATTAATATTAATTATTATTTTACATTATTACTATTATTAATTATCATTGTAGTTATCATTATCATTATTATAATCATTATTATTATTATAACTAAATAAATTATTATAATTGGATGAACAGAAAATAATTATCATAATTAAATCAAATAATTATTATAATTAAACTAACAACAAATGACCCACCGGACCCAAACAAATGTTAAAAAAAAAAATCCTCTAGTCTTCCATGCTCTCTGGATTTATCTATACTCTAGAGTCCTCCATGCTCTCTCCCCAATCCATTACACAGCCAACTATTTCTCCTCAAACCCAACATAACACATCCACAATCCACTCTCACCCTCTCTCTCCACTTCTGATTCTTTTTTTTCTTCTTCTTTTTGGTCGGGAGTGTGACGACCGGCACCTCCTCTTCCTCCTTTGGCGGTCCAAGGTGGTCACTGCCCCGCCTCGTGTGCCCCACCTCCGGCATCGGCCTCCGGTGTGCCCCGCCTCGTGTGCCCCACCTCTGGCATCGGCCTCCGGCGTACCCCGCCTCGTGTGCCCCACCTCCGGCATCGGCCTCCGGCGTGCTCCGCCTCGTGTCCCCGCCTCTGACGTCGGCCTCCGCGACGCCCAAGGTGGTGTTAGCGCCGCTTTGGACTTCGAACCAGCGTGGAGTCTACGAAGAAGATGAAGAGAGACACCGTCTCCCACTTGCAGCACAGTTGCACCATATTTTTTGTGTAACTCATTGTTGAATAAATTTGGGGGGATCACAGCAACTCTGACATGCAGTGATTAGACACTTACCTCATAAATTACTCTTCCATCCAAACGCTGAAACTGCTCAGACTTTCATTGAAAGTGGCAGTTTCATCCCACTTTCTTTACACATACCGCGTACCAAACAGGCCCCAATAGCGGATTGGAAGCGTTTAGGTTACCATGCGCTACGACTTTGCGTCCATCTCTTCTAGTTAGTTTGAATGTCATCTTTGATACCTGTCAACTTTTGTCCTGATATATTATGAATCTAAAGTTATGATAATGTTGGGAACGAAACGTATAGAAACCGCCCCCTCAAATCAAGAGATTGCAAGAGAGCCAAAGTAAATCGCACGAAAACCAACTTGGCATAATCACAAACAAATCACAACGCAAACCCAATTAAACGATTTTGACATGGAAAACATTTGTGAAAAAAATCACGGGACAATCGGAGTCCAACCCTGAAAAAGCTTTCATTAATGAACTAGAAAAATACACCTACAAATTTTCCATCGATTCAACTGAATCCCTGCAACTACTTAAAGTAATAATAAGAGGTTACTGAAGAATGGGAAAGACGATCGAGAACAATCACCCGAAACGATCTCCCTTTGAAATAGTCACTTATCCCTCTTTCTTGCAAACTTGAGAACTCTCTCTCCCCCTTTGATCTTTCTCTCTGGTAAATTCTGGTATGGATTAGGGTTAGAAATAACCTATTTAAAGTTCCATAATTCCACAACCATGTAGAGTACTATTGATTTAGATCCAACGATGTAAATAAAATTTTCTTTTTTGGCCTCAACCTTCGACATCAGTATACCTACTGTAATGCGGTATATCGAATCGGCGAGTCAGAGGATATGGAACAAACGATAAAATTTTTTTACCATTTTCGGCATACTGGAGGTATACCTTTGGTGATATACTGGTGAATAGACTGCTATTTTTCAATTTTCTTTCCGACGCCTGCTGAAATTCACCTCCTTTTCGCCTTCAACTCCTCGAGCTTTTTTGACACACGAATGGATCGTCGTACTTCGAAGTGTTCATATAGATTGAAAATCCCATGCAATACCAACCATAATGCAACTATGAAATTAAAATGGTGAGGGTATTGGCAGGGAATGCAAGAAAAAAAAAAAGAGATAAAGGGGGGAGCCTTATCCACATGTCCCCAGTGGTCCCGAGTGGGCCAACCTACCTCCCACCATTCTCCTTATATAAGAAGGACAAGCCAAACCAAACGAAACCAAACCAACCAAACGATCCCTGGACCAAAACAAAAACTGAAACATTTCCTTCTTAACTAATATGGCAGCAGCAAGGAGCCACCACCAAGTCCTGAAGCAGACCTTCCGGCTCTTCACCCCGAGAGGAGTCGAGGGCCTGTCCAGCCGAGGACCGTCGGAGGAGTTCGAGGAGTCCGACGTGTGGAACTGCCAGCCAGAGCCGGGGAAGCCTGCGAGCAGACCGCATGGGGCGAAGGAGAAGCCCGCGGCTTCTCCCTCGTGCGTGTCGGTGCCGGTGAACGTGCCAGATTGGCAGAAGATACTGCTGCATGAGTACAAGAGCAGCTATAGCAGTTGTTACAAAAATAGGTTTGACGAGGAGGAGGAGGAGGAGGAGGAGGAGGATGAGGATGTGAGGAGATTGCCTCCGCATCAGATTGTGATAGAGAGGAGAGCGGCATCGCCGTCGGTTGTCGAAGGCGTCGGGAGGACGCTGAAGGGGAGGGATCTGAGCCGGGTCAGGAATGCTATATGGGCTCAGACTGGTTTCCAAGACTAAGAAGTTTTTTGTGTGTGCATGCGTGTACTGCAGTGAGATTATTAATTCCCGACCTTGAGATTGTAATATGGTTTTGAATCCTTAAGACATCTGCCCATAAATTTACAGCTTGATCAATTCAGGGTGTCATGTAATTAATGGATTACGACACTGACATGATACAGATACAGATACAAATACAAATACAGAAAGACAAACAAGACACAGTACGACGATCTTTGTAGAACTAATTAAGATCATGATAATAATGTGACTGGTGACACAGTCTCTCAAGTTTGAAGGAGGCAAGGTTGGCCCAATGGCCCGGACATCACAACGTTAATGTCAAATGACAAAACTCTGCTGTCAAATTTATGGACGATATGAGTTGAATTGAATTGGAGGAGATTGATGGCTATGTAAAAGAAGCTGAGCTGATAGAGTTTGTTCCTTGGCCGCTTCTGCACATTCGTTTGGATGTAGTAGGAGATCACATCTCAAGATATGTAGTTGGAAATAGGAAAATTTTGGCCTATGTGAAATTAGGTAGCAATCAAATACGTGAACAACTCTACTTTTCTTTCTCTCTCTCTCTCTCTCTCTCTCTCTCTCTCTCTCTCTCTCTCTCTCTCTCAGCAATCAAATACGTGAACAACTCTCTCTCTCTCTCTCTCTCTTTATTTGATGCTTGCCCATATTCCAACTGCCGCCTTCCAATTCATTAACAACATTATCCCCCTTCCCACCTATCTATCTTAAAATGCATTCTGAATTATCCTCTTATGTGCATTTGTTGCGTGTTATGATCTCGTCCAGCGCATCTGTGACATAAAGAACGTAATTATTGTTGGATCTTTTTCTTTGACATGTAGAGAGCTTGCTACTCTCAACATGTCTAGTAATTTTAGTCTCACATTAGAAAAGTAACATGAGTAGTATCTCAATATATACTTGGTATATAGTTGAGGTGTGCACATGGGATGGTAACCCTAAGGAGAGAACCATGTGGATGATTTTACTAGGAGGTAAGGATAAGACTTCATGGTAAAACTTAATGCTTTTTGCTCTTGAAATTTATTCTATGGGAGCTAAGTTCCGTAGGGACTTAGCGACTCGACTCGAACTCGGACTCGGGCTCATGGCGCGCCAGATGGCATGGCCAGTTGGCGTGGCCAGATGGCGCGCCAGTTGGTGCAGCTAGATGGCGCGCCAGTTGGTGCAGCCAGATGACGCTGTCAGATGGTGCAGCGGACAGAATGTTCGGGACGATTTTTTTCCACGATCCGAACATTTTGCTAATTGGACAGTTACAGTGCAGCCTATATAAGCTTCTCCGCTCTCTCTCTCTCTATCTCTCTCTCTCTCAGTGAATATACAAGTGTTCAGAACACAATTCCTTACAAAATTCCAGAGAGTTCAAGAGAGAAGAGAAGTGCACCAGCCCTTATGCACTTAGCGCAGGAGTAAGTACCATCCGAGGAGTCAGAAGAGCAGAATGTTCCGAAAGCTCTATGTCGAACTTACTGGTTCATGAAAGCTGTTCATGTGGGGCGAATCAAGCTTTGAGCACCGGTGATCATTCACCCCAGCAGGCCATCCTCTCCTTCTATCTACTTCTACTCATTCTGAAAGAGAATGGTTCTGATCTAATCAGAAACTGTTAGTGGACAATCGCTGCTGTTGCTAACAATTCATTTGTACCTTCTTTTTAGAAGCACTACATTTAAATTCATTTTTCAGAATCCTCCAAGGATCTCTGTTATGCACCTGCTTTGAAGTGTTGCTACGAAACGTTATTTTTACAATCATTTTATTTCTCAGTTTTCCATCAAAAAATTATGCCCCGGGACTAACAATCTCAAAGCTTGATTTTCACAAGATGAAAAACTTCCATGCTTCACTCATTAATCCTAACTTCTGCAAGTTAGAACAATTTGATGGAGAGCACTATCAAGTCTGAAAGAGAAAGGTTACTCTCAATCTTCAACTTTCTCAAGTTGATCATATTCTTTTTTAGAAAGAATCTACTGTTCCAGAAACTGGTCTGCAGCCGCAATTACTGCAGCTACTAAAAATCAGGCCAAATAGAGAAGGGAGAATAGCATTTGTAGGCTTTTGATCTATAATGCTATGGAGGACTCCCTGACGGAATCATATTCTAAGAAAACAATTGCCAAAGAGATATGGGAGTCTCTGGAGAACCTGTCACCCCCAGTTTTCAAGAACAGGGGTATTTTAGTCATTTTTTATTTTAAAATATTTTTGAAATTTATTTTATTATTTATAATATTGTTTTGGGGTTATTTGAGTCGGATTCGAATTTCAACTCAATCTGACTTGTATCGGGGACCCGGGATAGCTTTGACTCTAGTGGGACCCACTCATTAGTTAGGCATGGCCCACATGACAATATTTTAGTTAGTGTGTTAGACTAATTATTCATGAATAGATTTGGTTTGATTAGAGACTTAAAACTAGACTAATTTAGCCTCAACCTAAAGCCTATTCCTAATTTAATTCAATAAGAGACAAGTGGGGGCATTTTGGACATTTGCAAATGGGGACACCTAGCTAGGCTTTGTCGGCCATAGGGGATAGGTTTGAGCATCATCTCCTTTGTTATTATCCACACAAATTTCTCTCTCTTGTTCTTCCCTAAATTTTGAGAGGAACCACCATTGATTTCATCTCCAAATCAATCCCTTCTTCCACCAAATCTTCTTCATTTCTTCTCTACTCTATGAAGAGAGGGTGCTAGCCAAGTTTGGGAGGATTTGGCTTTGGTTCGTGTCCATTTGGAGATCTCTTCGTGTCGGTGTCGTATCGGGAGGAGTTTCTTTGGTTTTGATCTCCCGGAAGGTATAATCTCTCCTCTATTTCGTTCCTACATACATTTAGGACTATTTTGAATCCATAGGAATGACTTCCATGGTTGTATCTTCATTTGTGTCCATTTTGTGTCCATTTGGAGGTCATTAGGATGTGTCCATGTAGAGTTTTGTGTCCAAGTGAAAAAACCCCCAATTTTGGACACATCAAGTGGTTGTTATTTTGTGGGAATGATTTATTCATGTTTTAATCTCAGATTTTGGGGTTGGAGTTGTGTTCTTGAGTATCAATGCAAGTTCTTCAATGTATCATATAGTATCATATATATTATATTTTTATTGTTATATATATTTAAGTTGTGTGTGGGTGTCTCTATATGTGTATATATATGTATTGAGTGTCAATGTATATATTTATTGGTGTGTGTGTGTCTATATCTATGTATCATGTGTACATTTTCATGTGTGTGTGATCTTATATATGTGTAGGTGTTGTTGTGGTTTAGAGAGGGATATAGAGAATGAGATATAGGGAGAAATATAGAAAGTGAGAAGAGAGGGTGTTAGAGAAGGGTGTAGAGAGTGTTAAAGAGTGTTAGGGAGTGTTAGGAAGTGAAGGATAAGGGGGGAGGATTTAGCCTAGCAGCAGCAGGATTTAGGACTGCTGTTCACAGCAGTAATAGTGGCATTTTGAGCTGCTGCCCTTAGCAGCAGCAGTGAGCAATAGCAGCAGTGAGCAGGGGACACATAGGAACAGCAGCAGTTAGCACAGCAGTAGCTGCTGCATTATGCAGCAGCAGTAGCTGCTGCATTATGCAGCAGCAGTAGCAGTCCAAATCAGTCCCTCTTTCATCAATTCAACCACCACATTCATACCTCCATTCATCTATTCATTTCAGCCCCTTCCTCCTATTCAATTCAGCTATCAATCCATTATTTCCCATTCATACATCCATACATCCATTTACCAATTCACTATCATCATTCATTAATCATTCATTCATTCACTCAATTACCAATTCAGTCATTCAATATCAGCCACATTCATTCAACCATCCCTTTCATGCATCCATTCAAACATACATATCCATATATGCATTCACCCCTTCAATCATTCATTCCTTCCACCATATTTACTCATTCATTCACCTATCCATTCATCTATCCATTCATTCAACATTCATTCACCATTCAAACCACTCATTAACCCTTCAATCCATTATCAATTCATCCATCCATCCATACAAATTCAGTCCCCCTCCATTCAATCAGCCATTCATTTATCCCATCATTCATTCTTCCACCCATACACATTCAGTCACTCATTCATTAATACATACATCTATTAAACCCACATTCATACACTCATTCATCATTCTCCATACATTTATTCCACCATTCAATCACCATTCATACATTCAACCCATTTAGTCATGTTTTGAGTGTGGATGGGTGTGTCTAGATATATGTTAGAAATGGAGGTTTTGGTAAGTTGGGATTTACCCTATTTCTAAGATATAGGTATTAGATACTTTCAAGATACGATGTTAGAGTATCAAGATACCATGGCATGGTATCGAGATACGGGGGCATGGTATTAGGTTACCATGTTGAGATAGAAAAGTGCCTAGAAACTAAGGTAGAGGCTTGGTAGTAGGTTTACCTTGGTAAGGGTAATAGGATAAGTTAAGGTAATTAGCTAACTATAGGTATGTGATTAAAGGTTTAAGATATGGTTAGAATTTGGTTCCCTTGGTTGGTAATGGTCAGAAATAGTGCTCTTAGACTAGATTTGACCTTGGTTGACCGTTTTGACCAAAAGTCAACAAAAGTCAACCGAAAGTCAAACTTAGCCTAAAAGTGACTAAAATTGACCGAAACTAAACCAGAGTTGACCAGTTGACTGAAAGTCAACAGTTGGTCAACATTAGCCTAGTTTGACCTAGGGTTAATCTAGAGTTGACCAGAGTTGACCAGTTGACCAAAAGTCAACTGTAAGTCAACCTTTGACCCAGTTTGACCTAGTTTGACTTGGATTGACTTCCTATGACCTTGTTTGACCTTGGTTGACCTAGTATGACCTAGTTTAGCTTGGTGTGACTTAGTTTGACCTTGTTTTGACTTAGACTTGCATATCATGACTAGATTAGCTTTCCTTTCATTATTAAACCCTGTTTGGACTCATGGTATCTCATCTTTAGGTATGTGATTACTCTGAGCGTCTGTTCACCTTATCATCTCAGGACCACAGGCGAGTACATTCACTGATAGTTTTTATTGTCTTTATATCTGCTATATCCGATTCAGTTGTAGTGTCTTACTTGATTTTCAGACACGATAGTTCACGGACTAGTATATGTTGGATCATGACATGAGATGTTGTTCCTAGATTTTTGGTATCTTGGTACATTTCTTGTCTTGTTTCCTGTACTTGTATAGACACCGATTCTGTGAGACCCGTCTCACTGTATCGATATTTTATACGGATACGTGTTTATTTGAGCCATATTTCGTATTTATCGATTTGTGTGATATTTTAAAATTTTCTAAGTATAGGATTTCATGACTTGGTTTAACTTGGATTTGGTTTTATTTGGTTCGGTTCCACTTTGACTTGGTTTGGTTTAGTTTGGTTCTTTATAAGATGAGGTGTATGGTTTAGATTGAGTGGAGAGGAATGAATGGTGGAGATCACTTGAGCTTGTTATATAAGCCACTCTTTCTCTCTCCCTCCTCATTCACCCTCATTCATTTCTTTCCACCAGAACCCTAGCCATTAGAGAGAGACAAGTACACCTTGCCAAATGTTGGACAATCTTAATTTCGTTTGTTCCATTCTCTTCCTTGTTATATTCTAAGCTTGTTTAGAACTTGGAGTTTTCCATTTTGATGGTTTGATTGTTGTAGATCTAGCTTTGAAGTAATTTTAGTTTTTATGGGTTTTGATCTATTTAATCTTGTTATTCCCGAGTTTTGATGGTTCTATGTTGTAGATCATTTCATTCTGCCCCATTTTGACCTATGGAAGTTCGGATTTGGGCTCCGGATGATGGAGTTATGGAGCTTGAGAACTTGGCTCTCATGGTGTTCTTCTTCTCGAAATTTTGGAGAAGAAGAACAGTACTTGACTTGACCGCATGAACATTTCATGCGGCAAGTGTTCTCCCAGCCGCATGGACTTTTCTCCACTTAGCCGCATATGCGCCCTTGCCTCACCTGGCCGCATGAACTTGTACTCCTTCTTAGTCGCATGAGCTCTTGAACTGACCTGGCCGTATGAGCTCCTAACTGAGCCGCATGTACCCCCTTCATATCCTGGCCGTATAGGCGTATAACCTGTCTGGCCGCATAAGGCCTTGCTCCCGAGCCGCATATGCATCAGCACCCTTGGCCGCATGAGGCTGAGTCCATTATCAGCCGCATATGCACCCTTCACTCCCAGCCGCATAAGCAGCCACGTTGACCCAGCCGCATGGGCTTCTACTAAGCCGCATGTGCCTCCTTCTATACCCAGCCGCATGATACTATACTTCCTAGCCGCATGGACCCGAACTCCTTCTTAGCCGCATGGGCTGTTCTCCTTCCAGCCGCATGTGATCACTTCTTGGCCGCATATGCTTGAGCCGCATGACTTTCCAATAGCCCTGTGTAATGTTAATTATCATTATTTGTCCACGTTTTGTAACTCCTTATTGTATATTTTTATGCCCATTTTATATCCTTACGCCTTTTGTCCTGAACTTGATAAATCACGATTTGATTGACATGATTGAAATGACAATTGTATATGACATGGTGTGACAAGGAACTAGCATGACTAGATAGTGACCCTGAGCCGCAGGGCTCCTTCCTGTGCCTTGTCCAGCTATTTAATTATTGTTATTATTATTATTTCTCTATTGTTATTTGATCTTTACTGATGAATTGTGTCTTGTAACCTCAGCATAACTTGAGTCTCCTGATTGAATGCTTGCACTATACTGTCCGGCACATGTACCCTAAACACGACAGTGACCCGTAGTGGTACACTCCTGATTAATGACCTGACATGACCTGATGGTGGCCCGTCGTGGTGCACTCTTGACCAGTAAACTTGACATGATAATGACATGATAGTGGCCCGTCGGGGCGTACTCCTGACAAGTAGACCTGACATGATATATCTTGATAAGCTGTTGCGATGGCTACCTGACATGACATGACCTGTATAAATAACCCGGACACCGTAGGTGATTGTGCTTGTACAACTAATCCAGTCATGTCTTGCATCATGTCTAGGAGGGGACTCCTGAGTACCACGGTCAGGAGTACCTATTGAAATGGACTAAGGCTAAAAACTAGATTAATACAATAGTCATAAAGAGATCTTCCAGCTACAGGCAATCCCGTTACCTGGGCACGCCTTGGGATCTGTAGCCTGCCGTCGAGTAGGGCACATTTCCAGCACACTGTCATGTGTTGCACCCTTCAAGCTACCTAAGGGTACATTCGTTTCCTGGACGATGTACCCACCTGAATTCAACTCTAAATCTTTTAACCCGGGTAACCTGGATGGTCTGCAGGACTTGTGGCTGTAGAGTAATCTCACTGCATCTTGTTAGTAACTAGGATTGTGATAACCCTAGTTAGTTAATGTAGAAAGCCGTAGGCAATGATTGGCCGTGAATGCTTGGATGGAGTCTAGTCCAGTATAGTATTGTCTAGAAGTGATTGATGAAAGATTGCACCAGAATGATTGAATGATTGTCACTCCAGATTGTTACTATAATGGTTGTACTCTGTATTGTCACTCTCTCACTGTTACTTAATGATTGTCACCTCTAGCAATAAATGATCAGAGACCAAGTTCTGTTCAGGCGAAGGGTTACAATCTCGGTCCTTGTTTGGTTTAAGGATTGTAACCTGGCTTCCGGAATAGTGCCTTCGTCCTCTCTTCGTATATTGCCTGGCTCTATTTATTTAACATGTTCTCCAGTTTACTTTATGTCAAATGATGATTTACTTACTGTCTTCCTACATTCGGGATAAGTGCATTGGTACTGCACGAATCTCGATCCCCCTTTACTTATTGCTTTCTCTCCTTGTTGAATGCTAATGATTGCTGGTTTTAAGTTCATAGTTCGGTCTCCTTTGTGGTACTTACTATTTGGGGTCTGACCCCACTGGTTTTGCATGGCCAGGTTCTAATAGAAGAGCCCGAAGGATCTACCGCACCATCTACTCGACGGTGACCAGCCGGAGCACCAGAGTGCCTCAGTGGGTTTCTTCTTCATTCTCTCACTGATATGTAAATTCTTCTCTTGTAACGTTTTAGCCCCGAGCACGTGTTTAGCTCGTGTTTTGGTATTTTCCTTGATATTGTAGCCTACGGGCATAAACATGATATGTGTATTCTAGACTATAGCTAGTCCTTATCATGTACGACTAATACTCTAGCTAGTCCTCAGTTCTGTGGTACTGGCTTCATGATCAGTCATATATATATGGTTCGGGACGCCTTACTATTGTATGTATGATGATCGTACTCTTTGCTCTTGTATAATTGCCTGTGATTGAGATACCTAGGATTGTTAAACCTTAGGATTGACTGATGGCTTGTAAAGTAACCCTCATGTCTTGACAGCTTATATGTGATTTCAGAGTATTAACATACTTTGGGATTACGTAGCTGGCTATGTTTGCCCCCGCTCTCCGGTATTCCGGTTCTGGGGCGTGACAGATTCCCAAGGGGACTTGCTACCCTCTTACGGAATCCCGTGTCATGACGTGTCATGTCTGGATCCTTTATACTATTCGGGGATAGGGAGTTATTAGTGGTTGTGTGATCAAAATCTCCACTTGTTCTTCACACTTGTACTTGTTACTAGTTCATAGCTATACCCTTGCTCACGACGGGTAAAGCCTGACCCCACTTGTTCATAGCTTTCTATGGTGGCCGGCCTGATCCTGCTTCGTTGTACACTTGTTCATAGCCGGTCAGATGGAAAGCCTGATCATGTTTTCCAAGTCGATCACATAACGTACTAATAATTCAAGGCACATTTTATATTTATTTATCATAGGAGGCTAAGTTCTGTTCAGGAAAAGGGTTACAACCCCGGTCCTTGTTTGGTTTACGGGTTGTAACTTAGTTTCCGAATAGTTTATAAGTCATCCTATAAATTGTCGTCCTATTCAGTACTCACATCCTGTTATATATATTTCCTGTTGGTTTTTGTCTTGTATTTCACATGTTCTACATGCTCTTATGCTATACTTGATCGGAGGCTAAGTTCTATTCGGGAGAAGGGTTACAACCCCGGTCCTTATTTGGATTAAGGGTTGTAACTCGGCTTCCGAATAGCTCCCAAGTCTTCCCATATCTTTTTCTTGTATTTCATTATACTGTCTCTTATAGAATTTGTCAATTCATATGGAACTGCTATTAGTGTTTGTACTTGCTCATTTTCCTGACAGGATATCGTTGATATATTACAGATATTTCTGAGGCAGACTGCACGACCTTCTATGGGGTCGAGATAGATGGAGGCTAAGGCTAGGACTGTGGCCTGTTAGTTGAGCCACTAGACTTTGCACTCCCAGAGTAGCTAGCTTAGTTAGGCTTGCCTGGACTGCGATCCAGCTTTGTTTTAGACTGTAGTAGCTTATATTTAAATTTTGTAACTCTGTGATGTTGTTTGTTTCTCTCCGGCTGTGTTGGATGTTGAACTCATTTTCTGTTTTCACATCTATCATATTTTTCTTTCCATGTTATCTATCTTAGTTTTGTTTTATGATTGAGTTATGTCATATATATTCCTTCGTGCGGAGATGACAGGTACCCTTATATTTTGTCTAGTTATAGTATTTATAGACGACCTATACAGCGTTCTACCGCCGATTCTGCAGCATAGACTGGACGTAACCACGTACTCGTACCCCAAATCAGGGTGCGGGTCGTGATACGTTTTTGTGGTGGCCCACGCAGGTCGATGTCGTAATTATTGCGATCTCGTAATGGTGCTCGACTTAGAGTACTAATTACGAGCCTGCGACTAGGACATAGGATCTTGGATATGATAGGAGTTACTCAATCACATTTTAGGAAAATTCTGATCTTTTGATTACTATGACAACTCTTCTTGCATTGAATTCAATTGTCCTTCTTTGATATTCCCTATCATGTGCCATATTGATTCCTTGTTTCAATCTATCCTCAGGATGACGATTACCTGCTCTCAGGCAGTAGGATCTAGTGCTGTTCCAGAGAGGCCCGATCCGGTAGGACCTCCTCCTCCGGCTGCGGGAGCTGCAGTTGAGGGAGTTGCCACCTCAGTTCCTGCCCTTCAGGCGGGAGTAGCAGCGACAGTTCCAGGAGGTCTTCCACCTCGAGCAGCGGGACCGTCTATAGTCATTCCTGAGACTCTTCCACCGTCGCCTCCGCTACCGACGGATGCACAGCAGATGATGGCCCTTCTACAGCAGATGATGAAGACCCAGAGGGTCCAGGCAGAGGCACAGTAGCATCAGGCTGACGCATCCTACCGCCATATAGAGGTACTGCGACAGAGTATGGAGAACTCCCACCAGCTGGCGATGGCAGCAGTTGAGAGGGTAGTCTCGGGTACAGTTCAGGGTGCCTCAGTTCAGCAGCAGAGTCAGGGGAGGCCTGGCACTTGTCTAGATTTCATAAAGATGAACTCGAGGTACTTCAAGGGTACCGAGGGTATCCTGTATGCAGATGACTGGTTAAGGGACGTCCAGAGGTGCCTGGAGTTAGTAGAGGTTCCGAGGGGACTATGGGTCATAGCTGCGGCAAGTCAGTTCTTCGACATCGCCTTGACGTGGTTTCGTACGGATCCTCGTGCATCAGTGAGAGGTTTGACATGGGAGAACTTCAGGCGGCTCTTTAAGGAGAAGTTCTATCCCGATGTGGCTCTGACAGCTCTGGAGGCCCAGTTCGTCGGATTGGAGCAGGGAAACTCGTCGGTGGACGAGTATGCAGTGGAGTTCTTCCGTCTGAGTAGGTTTGCACCAGATCTGATCCAGGATGAGGGGTATAAGGCCCGTAAGTTCCGGAGGGGCCTTATTCATGCAGTTCGCACTCGTACTTCCGGGCAACGCGATGCGACCTTCGAGCAGATACTGATGGAGGCACAGATAGCAGAGGAGGACTTCGGCCTCAAGCCGAAGAGGGGCAGTAACGTTCTTGGATCGAGTTCCAGTACGGGGCCGACGAAGAGCCCTCATTTCCAGCAGAGGCAGATTCAGCAGCAACCTCAGTTACAGCTTCAGCAGGCACCAGCACGTGCCCACCAGCAGCAGGGTCAGGGCCAGAGGTAGACCATATAGTGTGCTTTCTACGGGAAGCCGAGGCACACCCGGGAGGTTTGTATGATGAGGTTAGGAGTTTTTTTATTCTGTGGAGCTTCACATCACCAGACACTACACCAAAACATACAATTTGTAACACATTTTATTTTTCATTTGTAACGATTATTATCGTGATACTCTAGTAACGGTTATAACCGTTACAATAAATAAAAAACCATCACAAAAATGCTAATTATGTTATTTAATTTTTTTATATTGATTGTCATACTAAAAACTGTGACAAATAATGGACCTGGAAAGTTCCTTCCCAAAATTTCCCGTACTTTTTCTTTTGTTGTTCCCTCCCACTCGAAAAAAGGCTCCATTTTGATTAGAAACCCCTCCCTCTCCAGAAAACCCACCCTCCCGCCTCTCTCCAGAAAACCCCTCCCTCTCTAGATTTGCTGAAAAAATCCTCCCTCTATCAAGTTCCTGGGAAAACCCTCCCTCTCTCGATTTGAAGGCACATCCTCTCTCTCTCTCTCTCTCTCTCTCTCTCTCTCTCAATCTCGATTAGGGTTTGATTTCCGTTTGATTAGGATTTGATTTTCTCTTATTCTCTCTCACTATCTCGATTTCTCTTTGATTAGGGTTCGATTAGGCTATCGCCACCACACCTCCATCATCGTCGAAGCGTAAGGATATTGTCGGTGCACCTATAGGTATTTTTTTTCTTTTTTTCGATCAAAAAATTTTGTTCGTCGTTGGTTTTGTTTTATGTTCATTTGCATCTAAACTGAAGCTTAAAGATTTAAACACTTACACATCTTTTTATTTTGGTTTTATTTTGTGACCAACCGCCCGCTGACTACGCTTCCCTCCTCTATCATTGGTGAAGCAGCAAAGGTACGTCCATCACAATCTCAAGTTTCGGTTTTCTTAGGTTTGATTAGGGTTTGAGAATTTTCTTCTCTCACGTACAATCTCATGATTTTGAGCACGATCGAAGCAAAAAGGCCACTACCACCACATTCTCAAGATTTTGGCCAGTTCATTCATATATTTGTTAGTTACAGGTCTAATTGTGTGATTGTCTATACTATATTTTGGCAAGTTTTCCTACTCTCTAATTTTCATGTAAGTAGAAGGAAAGACCTTATATTCATTACTCTGTTGATGCCAATGGGGAGATTTGATGTCGAAAATGTTTTTTGTTTGACATATTCACTCCATAGAAGAATGTGAAATTAATTAAGGTTTGGAGCCATCTAAGTTTAGATTTTGTCCCATTGTGCTTCACTCGATAAAGATTGGTACACAACCTTGATCAGAACTATGGTGTAGCATCTAGATCTTGAATGTGTGTGATTATGGTTATATCAACATATGGAAACATGGTCAATAATGAGTAAGGATTATTAAAGATATTCTCTATCGATTGATCCCTTGTTCTGATTTGTATAATTCCCATTTTTATAAGAAGAATCATTTTAAGTCTTTCTAGACTTATGTTTCTAGATGATAGGAACTTTGTGATGTTTTATGGAGGTACTCCATTATTTACAAACTTTAAAACTACATCAATTGCTTAAGAAAATGGCCTGCACTGCCTTAAGAGAATCAGTTGACACCTTGAGTCGAACTCATTACGGTGATATGAAACTTATGGCAGCAAATGTTAGCCAGCTTTATCGTACCCTAGCTTCTGTATTAAGGCCTTTGCAAGATATATACTTTGATATTTAAAACAAAAGTATTATGCACTGATTTTAGACATGAATATCCTTTTTGTTTGGCGTACTAATATGTATCTTGTTGTAAACTTTAATTTCTACGTATTATTTTGCATATAAAACATTTTGTTTACATGGTAACATTAATGGCACTATTAAATTATGCAAACAATACTTACATTTATCCACAACACTAAACCCTAAATGGGTTTTGATTGCTTTATTGTAAAGTTCTCTAACAAAATTATCTTTGAATCCATTCCTAGCTCCAAATGGCTCCGAAACCTGTTCATTTGCTGGAATTTGGACGTTAGAATAAGTTGAGATACATGTTGACTTGGGCAACAACTTAACACTTGGTTTTCGAAAAAGGTTAGAATAATATTTATAGCATCTTGCATATTGTTTTTGACTAGGCTTTATGAAATATGTACTAACGAACTTCCTTTCATGGATTTTCATATGCAGGTTCATACAATAAGCAAGGAACAATTACACATGGATATGTCACTGGTGAAGATCCTCCCAGTCACATTGGTGGATTACCTAATCCTAATGTGCAGCTAGATTCGTTAAGGCAACATGTTCAAGTATGGAATTGCCAGGCCCGATATGGGTTCCCAAGATTTGAAGGTAGCGACCGGTCGGTCAATAGTTATCAATGATGGGTCTGTAAGTAATATCAGGAGCGAACATCAAGTATATATATATATATATATATATATATATATATTATATATTATATATATATATATATATATATATATATATATATATATATAATATTTTTTTTTTTATATATATATATTATATATATATAAATATATATATATACCTAAAGAAATGTATGTGACGAAATCAAAGCACTAATATCATTTTTTTATTGAAAAGGTTGTGGAAGAGCTAGAGAGCATGGACGACAACCAGGTCTCCTTCAAATATGGCAAGACTCAGTTCTGTGCACATTCAAGATTAAACTCTTCTCACAGTTTAAAATCTCAGGTTCCTCTAATCAAGAAAGGCCTAATTTTGCTTGTTATGACTACATTTTGGGGTGATGGCTTTGCCATTGCCTTAAGTCTTCTCATATATTCTTCCTTGTTATGCTTTGTATTGGTAGCCAAAATGGTTACAAATGAAAGAGTTGTAATTGAAGAGAGCATTCTGATAGTTTCTTTATATATACTGTTTCCTGTATGCACAAATAAATTGTTGGTCCGTTATATTTGTTAGTTTTTGATTATTTTGGACACCAACTTTTATATGCTAGTCTATGCAAAAAAAAAGGCAAGAGATGCATACAAAGGAGAAATCTGTTCTAATATCATATATTGACAAATGACAATATACTTCAATTTTTGATAGGGCCTAACAGTACATTACTATCCATATCGGTTCAATTATTCATACTGTTTCAACATGTTCTTATCATTTGTGATACTGGTAGTTTTCTTAGCTTCAGAGAGGGCTACCTTTCCTCTATGCTCTTCCAGTCTATAAAGATGGAAGGTGAAGCATGGTTTTTGAGACCTAAGCAAATCTTATCTATGATAATTGTAGTCATTTATTTGCAAAGTTAGATATTTTGTAGAACTTATTTGATGTATGTCATGATAATCACCACTTCACTGACAAGGAAATTGTCTTCTTAAAATTTTGGAAAGATAATCATGTTCTTTAAGTTTCATGAACTTTTTTAGCAAAGCTTGATATTTGCATAATTGTTAAAAGTAAGAGATATACTAAGATAATCAACCACCTTGTATCCACTTAATGGTTCCTTAAATTTATAAAGACAAGTCTATTATTATTTTCTTCTTGAGCATTTAATTTCTAGGGAACTTTGTTTGTGTAGGCTAAAGTGTTATGTTTATGCTGTAACTTGTAACACATAAAATTCTATTTATTTTTGTGAATTGTGCGCAGTGGTTGAATGATTTCAGCTCCGGACCACTCCGTCTTCGGTGACTTTAGTAGGAAGAGCTATACTCGGTATACGTGGTTGAATGATTTCAGCTGATTTTCTTTATAAGCATGTTTTCACACCTCAAAAGAAAAAAAATTTGGTTATTTGATTAAAAGTGCATCTTTTTCTAATTATCCTCGCCTCACGTTTCATAAAGCAAGTATCTTTGGTATTATCCTGACTAGAATTCCCTCATGATCATGAACTATACTTGCACTATATAGTGCAAGTATCTTTGGTATGTGGTTCCTCTAATTTGAGTACGTCATATTGCTTGTGCTTAGAGTTACTGGACTTGTAATGTAACTGATCATCTCCTGCAGGACAAAATGAATTCAAGAGGACTCTTCTTGAATGCCAAGATGGGAAGTGATCTTCTCCTTGCAGCGGCAGGAGAAAAGGTAAGTTAGTTGCGTTATCTTTAAGCACCAATGTTACTCCCGGCAGTTAGTCGTACATTATTTTTTTTCGCGAGACATATATGTCATTATAAAGTAGAAAATGTTCGGAAATGATCATGCTTTGCATTCAACCTCCTTTTTGTCTATTAGATAAGCTTATTATATTAATACTTTGCATGTGTTCAGATACGTTGGCTGAAAATTAAAATATTTTTGTTCAGAAAAGTGCATTATTACCTTTGATTATTTTTGGTGTTTATTGAGCCTCCTGTGCTGCATGAGTTTTAACTGAACCACTGGTTATTTATAAACTTCTATAATAACTCACTTGGTTTGTTTGTAGACGGTGGATACATTACTGCCAACTATATATGGGATCTGATAGAAAGTCGCAGAACCAAATCTATATCTTCCTGCCGTGGAGGCCTACTATAAGGGTTTAAAGGTGACCATATCTCCTTATTTTTGTTCCTGTACATCCAATGTCTACATGTCTTTACTTCCGCACATGGTAAACAAGAGGTTTCAAATGGCAAACACCTGAGTTATTTACACCACAAAGTTGGAGGTATCGGTATATGTATCTGAAGCAGTTTTGAGGGGAATTTTGTTTCAGAGCATACCCTATGGATAAACCAGAACACTATCAAGGCCATATTTTCAAAAAAAATACCACTTGGAACTTTTGTGAGTATAGAGATTCAAAGAACATAGTAAATTTGAAAATACTAAGCATAGTTTTCATAAAATTGGAAATTGCTTATAAAAGGGTTTTGAGAGGTTAGGTGTTGATGTTTGTAAAAAAACAAGTTGTATGACAATATTAATTGAGGTGATGTAACCACTAAGAAGCACGCACTCCAGAAATTCATCCCGTGTCGTGTTGTCTAGTATCCGGCATATGTATCTGACACACAGACACTCCAAAATACACTAGGACACACCAATAGACGCTGAATCCTGTGCCTGAAACGTGTTATGTTGAATTCGTGTCCGTGCAACATAAGGTGTAGGTCATGTAGTTTGACCAACAACTAGTATTTCAAACTACTAAAGGAGATGCAAATGCATCTCCTTCGACCATACACCTACAAGTGGCCATCACGTCTCCGCTTACCTATTTGCATTAAAAAAGACATCAGCCATCTGGGCTATTCAGGACGAGATTCCAAACTATTTATTTTACACTGATGAAGTTGTGCTACTTAATGAGATTAAAGAGGAAATAATTTGTAAAATAAATATAAATTTGAAGAGAAGCTTCTAATATAATTTTAGAATTAGTAGGATAAAGGTTAAAATTTAGAATTAGTAATAAAGGTTAAATAATAAAACTATTTGAAATGGTTTAGTTCAGGTGATGCTCAATGAGGTACTTGAAGGTGATTCTTTTTGTTGCTTAGAATTAATTTTTTTTGTTGCTTGGGATACGTGCAGGTTTGTTGCATATTTTGATTTTTTTTTCTTTTTTCGTGCAATTACAATGTAGCATCTGACTTCTATCCTTCAACTGATTCAAATTGTAATGTAGTCATAGCTATAATCCCAGGTTTAATAAATGGATTATATAATTTACGCATGTTTCCTCTTTACTTTTTCTTAAGTGGGATATTAAAAGTCCTAACGCAAACGTTATCTTCCTGCAGGTTCACATTGTACATAGGGATGTTGCCTCTAGTTAAGATGCTTCAGTCTCAAGATGTACGACTTAAAGATATGTCTGGCTTTGCTCTTGGGAGACTAGCCCAGGTAGCACTTGTTATAATATCATTTTATTGTTGCTATGTTAATGAATGGTGTGTCAATTTTAAGTAGAATGTAACTTACCATTTTGGTTATTTATTTCTTTAAAAGTAATGATGAACTTAATTTTGCTATGTCTGACTAAAATCCATGATTGGTATACAGAATATGTGCTGTGTTTTTATGAGGAAAAATCAAGGCTCACAAAAGTAAAAATATCATAGGAAGAGTCTGCTGATCGAAGCAAACACTGGACGAATTTAGAAGAAGAAGAGGAGGAAGAGGAACAACAAATGAAGAAGAGGAGTGGATAATGCGCTTGTGCACATGCCCATTATTGTACATATTTATGCAACATTTATAATTAGTGAGAAATGTAGTACCGATTCGGGCCCATTACTTCTTGTTCGACTTATTGTGAAATATAGTATTCATAAATATTGAGTTACTGAACTTATATAAACTTTTATTGGACATAAAACTTACCTTTTGCTGAAGTTAAATATTGTTATTGAACTTATATAACTTATACTGTAATTGGAGTGTGTTTTAATTACTTGTCATTAGGAAGCTGATTGAATACAGGTACATGAAATATATATATATATATATATATAATATATATATTTATATAAGAAAAAAAAAATATATATATATATATATATGATTTTTGCAACGGTTATAACCGTTACAAAAGTGCAATGTAAGTAACAGAAGAGCACATATACGTAACAGTTATTACTGTTACGAAAATAAATTTCGTTACGGTTATTAGTGTGACGAAAACTGACAAAATTTATTTTTGTCACGCTTATAACCGTGACGAAAATCGTGACAAAAATTAGTCACGGCTAATTCGTCACGGTTATTACCGTGACGAAAATTATTTATCACGGTAATAACCGTTAGCAATCGTCCATTTTGGTATAGTGAGATAAAGAACTGTATTGCTCGTGCAGCCAGACAGGCAGACCAGGACAGAGTACAGGAGGCTAGGGGAGCCACCAGGGGCGAGCTTTCGCCATAACAGTTATGGACACTCAGGCAGTAGCAGGGCAGATTACAGGTTCCAATCTTTCGATCTCATTTTCGCATTGCCTCCTTATAACTGTCTTGAAATTCGATTCCATTTGTTCCTTGATCGTTTGATGAAATTTTGTTCTTGTGATGTGATTTTCTTCCGAGATAAGTCGTATGGGCTAGGTCGCCTCGATTATGAGATTTTAGAATCCTCTAGGGTCATGCTAGCAGGCATAGTGAGGACATATAGTCGGATTATGGATGTATTTCTCGGTGTGAGAATTTAAGGTTTTCGCTGCTAAACATGCGACAATACAAAATTTTTAAATACCATGATTCTAGAGGTATGTACCTTAGTCGAGGACTCTGTGATTATCGTAGCCTTGCTCACTAGCATGACGGAGATTCTGAGTATCATAATTTTGGACAGACGCATACGATTATCGAACTGCATGATTTTTTATGTTTGCTTTGTTTTAATTTTGAGGACAAAATTTTTTTAAGGTGGATAGATTTGTCACCCCCAGTTTTCAAGAACAGGGATATTTTAGTCATTTTTCATTTTAAAATATTTTTGAAATTTATTTTATTATTTATGATATTATTTTGGAGTTATTTGAGTCGGGTTGGAATTTCAACTCAATCCGACTTGTATCGGGGATCCAGGGTAGCTTTGACTCTAGTGGGACCCACTTATTAGTTAGGCATGGCCCACATGACAATATTTTAGTTAGTGTGTTAGACTAATTATTCATGAATAGGTTTGGTTTGATTAGAGACTTAAAACTAGACTAATTTAGCCTCAACCTAAAGCCTATTCCTAATTTAATTCAATAAGAGACAAGTGGGGGCATTTTAGACATTTGTAAATGGGGACACCTAGCTAGGCTTGGTCGGCCATAGGGGATAGGTTTGAGCATCATCTCCTTTGTTATTATCCACACAAATTTCTCTCTCTTGTTCTTCCCCAAATTTTGAAAGGAACCACCATTGATTTTATCTCCAAATTAATCCCTTCTTCCACCAAATCTTTTTCATTTCTTCTCTACTCCATGAAGAGAGGGTGCTAGCCAAGTTTGGGAGGATTTGGCTTTGGTTCGTGTCCATTTGGAGATCTCTTCGTGTCGGTGTCGTATCGGGAGAAGTTTTTTTGGTTTTGATCTCCCGGAAGGTATAATCTCTCCTCTATTTCGTTCCTACATGCATTTAGGACCATTTTGAATCCATAGGAATGACCCCCATGGTTGTATCTCTATTTGTGTCCATTTCGTATCCATTTGGAGGTCATTAGGATGTGTCCATGTAGAGTTTTGTGTTCAAGTGGGAAAACCCCCAATTTTGGACACATCAAGTGGTTGTTATTTTGTGGGAATGATTTATTCATGTTTTAATCTCAGATTTTGGGGTTGGAGTTGTGTTCTTGAGTATCAATGCAAGTTCTTCAATGTATCATATAGTATCATATATATATCTTCATTGTTATATATTTAAGTTGTGTACGGGTGTCTCTATATGTGTATATATATGTATTGAGTGTCAATGTATATATTTATTGGTGTGTGTGTGTCTATATCAATGTATCATGTGTACATTTTCATGTGTGTGTGATCTTATATGTGTAGGTGTTGTTATGGTTTAGAGAGGGATATAGAGAATGAGATATAGAGAGAAATATAGAAAGTGAGAAGAGAGGGTGTTAGAGAAGGGTGTAGAGAGTGTTAGAGAGTGTTAGGGAGTGTTAGGAAGTGAAGGATAAGGGGGATTTAGCCTAGCAGTAGTAGGATTTAGGACTGCTGTTCACAGCAGTAGTAGTGGCATTTCGAGCTGCTGCCTTAGCAGCAGCAGTGAGCAATAGCAGCAGTGAGCAATAGCAGCAGTGAGCAGGGGACACATAGGAATAGCAGCAGTTAGCACAGCAGTAGCTGCTGTATTATGCAGCAGCAGTAGTAGTCCAAACCAGTCCCTCTTTCATCAATTCAGCCACCACATTCATACCTCCATTCATCTATTCATTTCAGCCCCTTCCTCATATTCAATTCAGCTATCAATCTATTATGGCCCATTCATACATCCATACATCCATTTACCAATTCACTATCATCATTCATTAATCATTCATTCATTCACTCAATTACCAATTCAGTCATTCAATATCAACCACATTCATTCATCCATCCCTTTCATGCATCCATTAAAACATACATATCTATATATGCATTCACCCCTTCAATCATTCATTCCTTCCACCACATTCACTCATGCATTCACCTATCCATTCATCTATCCATTCATTCAACATTCATTCACCATTCAAACCACTCATTAACCCTTCAATCCATTATCAATTCATCCATCCATACAAATTCAGTCCCCCTCCATTCAATCAGCCATTCATTCATCCCATCATTTATTCTTCCACCCATACACATTCAGTCACTCATTCATTAATCCATACATCTATTAAACCCACATTCATACACTCATTCATCATTCTCCATACATTCATTCCACCATTCAATCACCATTCATACATTCAACCCATTTAGTCATATTTTGAGTGTGGGTGGGTGTGTCTAGATATATGTTAGAAAGAGAGGTTTTGGTAAGTTGGGATTTACCCTATTTCTAAGATATAAGTATTAGATACTTTCAAGATACGATGTTAGAGTATCAAGATACCATGGCATGGTATCGAGATACGGGGGCATGGTATTAGGATACCATGTTGAGGTAGAAAAGTGCCTAGAAACTAAGGTAGAGGCTTGGTAGTAGGTTTACCTTGGTAAGGGTAATATGATAAGTTAAGGTAATTAGCTAACTATATGTATGTGATTTAAGGTTTAAGATATGGTTAGAATTTGGTTCCCTTGGTTGGTAATGGTCAGAAATATTGCTCTTATACTAGATTTGACCTCGGTTGGCCGTTTTGTCCAAAAGTCAACAAAAGTCAACCGAAAGTCAAACTTAGCCTAAAAGTGACTAGAATTGACCGAAACCAAACCAGAGTTGACCAGTTGACTAAAAGTCAACAGTTGGTCAACGTTAGCCTAGTTTGACCTAGGATTGACCTAGAGTTGACCAGTTGACCAAAAGTCAACTGTAAGTCAACCTTTGACCCAATTGACCTAGTTTGACTTGGATTGACTTCATGTGACCTTGGTTGACCTAGTATGACCTAGTTTAGCTTGGTGTGACTTAGTTTGACCTAGTTTTGACTTAGACTTGTATATCATGACTAGATTAGCTTTTCTTTTATTATTAAACCATGTTTGGACTCATGGTATCTCATCTTTAGGTATGTGATTACTCTGAGCGTCTGTTCACCTTATCAGCTCAGGACCACAGGCGAGTACATTCACTGATAGTTTTTATTGTCTTGATATCTGCTATATCCGATTCAGTTGTAGTGTCTTACTTGATTTTCAGACACGATAGTTCACGGACTAGTATATGTTGGATCATGACATGAGATATTGTTCCTAGATTTCTTGGTATATTGGTATATTTCCGGTCTTGTTCCCTGTACTTGTATAACACCGATTCCTAAGGGACTTGCTACCCTCTTACGGAATCCCGTGTCATGACGTGTCATGTCAGGATCCTTTATACTATTCGGGGATGGAGAGTTATTAGTGGTTGTGTGATCAAAATTTCTACTTGTTCTTCACACTTGTACTTGTTACTTGTTCATAGCTATACCCTCGCTCACGACGGGTAAAGCCTGACCCCACTTGTTCATAGCTTTCTATGGTGGTCGGCCTGATCCTGCTCCGTTGTACACTTGTTCATAGCCGGTCAGATGGAAAGCCTGATCATGTTTCCCAAGCCGATCACTTAACGTACTAATAATTCAAGGCACATTTTATATTTATTAATCATAGGAGGCTAAGTTCTGTTCAGAAAAAGGGTTACAACCCCGATCCTTGTTTGGTTTACGGGTTGTAACTTAGTTTCCGAATAGTTCCAAATCATCCTATAAATTGTCGTCCTATTCAGTACTCATATCATGTTATATATATTTCATGTTGGTTTTTGTCTTGTATTTCACATGTTCTACATGCTCTTATGCTATACCTTGATTGGAGGCTAAGTTCTGTTCGGGAGAAGGATTACAACTCCGGTCCTTGTTTGGTTTAAGGGTTGTAACTCGGCTTCCGAATAGCTCCCAAGTCTTCCTATATCTTTATCTTGTATTTCATTATACTGTCTCTTATAGAATTTGTCAATTCATATGGAACTGCTGTTAACGTTTGTACTTGCTCATTTTCCTGACAAGATACCGTTGATATATTACAGATGTTTTGAGGCAGACTGCTCGACCTTCTATGCGGTCGAGATAGATGGAGGCTTAGGCTAGGACTGTGGCCTGTTAGTTGAGCCACTAGACTTTGCACTCCTAGAGTAGTTAGTTTAGTTAGGCTTGCCTGGACTGCGATCCAGCTTTATTTTAGACTGTAGTAGCTTATATTTATTTTATGACTCTGTGATGTTGTTTGTTTCTCTCTGGCTGTGTTGGATGTTGAACTCATTTCTGTTTTCACATCTATCATATTTTTCTTTCCGTGCTATTTATCTTAGTTTTGTTTTGTGATTGAGTTATGTCATATATTTCTTCCGTACGGAGATGACATGTACCCTTATATTTTGTCTAGTTGTAGTATTTATAGATGACGTATACAGCGTTCTACCACCGATTTTGCGGCGTAGGCTGGAC
This sequence comes from Iris pallida, assembly GCA_029216955.1. NCBI lineage: Eukaryota > Viridiplantae > Streptophyta > Magnoliopsida > Asparagales > Iridaceae > Iris > Iris pallida. The sequence goes on from JANAVB010022800.1 coordinate 12,779,145, forward strand.
GTAAGCACGTACTCGTGCCACAAATCAGGGTACGGGTCGTGACAGAACCTGTACGAAGAAGACAAGAACAGGTGCAAAATATTTGTGGTTGAAAAATATCACAATGGCTCTTTAAAGACGAAAAGTATTGCTGCCGCAGGTGAAGAGTTCCTGAAGCTACGACAGAAGCTGAAAGATGAGGCGATGCCCTCCCCGATAAGTTTGATATTGGAGGGATGGTCTCAAAGCTGCCCGCTGGGTGGAGCAAGTTCTATGCAAATATGCATAGGAAGAAGTTGGAGATCAGTCTGGAAGATCTCCTGCAAGAAATCTATGTTGAAGACCAAATGAGGGGCTCAACTTAAGGTGAACGCTTTGTCCAAACAATTGGTTAATGCCAATTTGGTTCACACCAAGGAATCAAAGGGAAAGCATACGGCTTTCTACAGCAAGAAGAAGGATCCCAACAATTTGAAAGTGGAGGACTTCCTTCAAACATCCGAAGTCAAAGGCTCAGATGCCTTGCTTCAAGTGTGGCAAGAAGGGCCACTTCAAGCGTGAATGCAATTCGAAGACCAAGCAATCAGAGCAAGGTGAGCCTAGTAAGGTTTCAATGATCACTGAAGTTATTGCAATGATTGCTCAGGTCACTGCAGTGGGGACTGACTCTGGCTGGTGGGTAGATACTGGGGCCACCTGCCATGTCTGCTCAAGCAAGAGTGATTCACCACCTACACGCCAACTTCTGAAGTTGTTATGGTGGCGAACCAGGCACAAGCTGAAGTACAAGGAACTGGGACGGTGGTATTGAAACTGACTTCTGGGAAGTCTCTACGCTTCAATGTGTAAAGCATGTACCTGCTATCGCAAAGAACATGATCTCAGGAGGCCTACTCTGCAATGCAGGCCTCGGGATGGACATCAATGCTGCCAGATGGTGATGTCCATAAAGGGAACATACTTCGAAAAATCTTTTTTATTCCGAAGGAATGTTCAAAATTTAGCTTGTAAATCAGTCCCATGTAATTAATGCAATCACTCATTCTACTTATACTCTTGAATTGTGGCATAATAGACTAGGATGTTCATTAAAAGAATAAACATAATATCTAGTCTAGGACTTATCTCCAAATGTAGGGCAAGATAGAGAAATGTGAAGTTTGTGCTCAAACGAAGATCGCAAGGAAACCCTTTCCTCGGGTTAGTCGAAGCACAGATCTTCTGGAGTTGGTACACTCCGATATCTATGACTTCAAACAGTTCTCTACAAAGGCCGGGATGAAGATTTTATTACCTTCATTGATGACTTCTCAAAGTATGCGTTCGTCTACCTGCTGAAGGCCAAAGACGAAGCATTCAAGAAGTTCAAGGAGTTCAAGGCCGAAACTGAACGACAGACTGGACAACAACTTAAGAGAATAAGAAGTGATCGAGATAGAGAGTACCGGTCTCATGAATTCATATTATTCTGTAAAGAACATGGAATTGTCAACGAGACTACGGCTCCATACTCTCTTCAATCAAATGGAGTAGTAGAGAGAAGAACAGAACGTTAACAGAAATGATAAACTCAATGTTGTTGACTGCAGGTCTTCTAAAATGCTACTGGAGAGAAGCTGCATTGACGACCACTTTTATTCTAAATAGAGTACCTCATACAACTTCGTAGTTACTCCTCATGAACTCTAATTCAAAGTCAGACCTAACTTGAATGTCATTCGAGTGTGGGGGTGTCTGGCATATGTGAAGCTTCCAGATCTGAAGATTCAAAAGCTTGGGACGAGGACTACAAAGACAATCTTCTTGGGTTATGTCGAGAAGAGTGATGCTCGGAGATTTTTTGATATTGAATCAAATCATATCATTGAATCTCATGACACAAAATATTTGAAGACAAATTTGCAAGGCACAAGAACATTATTCTTGCAGATGTTTCGGAGAACAATGAGGGTGTGCAGGAAACTGAAGTTTTCAATAAGAATGTAGTCCAAGAAGATATTGTTGTAGAAATAACGGTTGAACCAGAACTCGCTAAGCCGTCAGCTAAGCGTGTGAAAGGCCGAAGGACTTCGAAAATGACTTTGTCACCTATCATGTGGAAGCAGATCCGCTTATCTATGATGAGATGAATACCAGAGATGCTATTTTCTGGAAGGAGATGATAGACAATAAAATTGATTCAATCACCTCAAAAAACACTTGGGTGTTGGTTGATCTTCCTGAAGGAGCAAAACCCATCGGATGCAAATGGATCTTCAAGAAGAAGATGAAAGCAAATGAACTATTGACAAGTTCAAGGCTAGGCTAGCCAAGGGTTTTCTCAGAAGTAGGGGATCGACTACTTTGGCACTATGCTCCAGTAGCCCGGATGACCACCATCAGAATGTTAATTGCTCTCGCAGCAATACATAAGTTGGTGATACATCAGATAGATATGAAAACGGCTTTCCTAAATGGTAAGCTGACCGAAGAGATTTACATACAACAGTCAGAGGGATTTGTCGTCAAGGGTCTTGAAGACAAAGTTATAAGTTGGTGAAATCCTTGTACGGTCTTAAACATGATTCCAAGATGTGGTATGAGAAGTTTGACAAGGTTATAAGGTCAAATGGCTACAGGGTCAGCGAGACGGACAAGTGTGTTTACACAAAGTTTGCTGATGGAAGAGGTATAATGGTTTGTCTGTACGTGGACGATATGCTGATCCTAGGTAAGGATATGGGCTATGTCACGGAGACAAATAAGTTTATCTCGAGCAAGTTCAGTATGAAGGACTTGGGAAAACTGATGTGATCTTAGGCATCAAGATAATCCGACAGATATTGGACTGACGTTGCACGGTCTCATTATATTGAAAAGATGATCACACGCTACGGATATCAGGATCTTCCAGGGATCGATACGCCTTACATGTGTGATCTAAAGCTGAAGCCTAATTCGAAGAAAAGCGTCAGGCAGCTGGAGTATGCAAGCGTAATCGAAAGTTTGATGTATGCTACTACTGCTACAAGGCCTGACATAGCTTTCGTCGTGGAAATGCTGAGTCGTTTCACGAGCAACCCAGGATTGAGCATTGGAAAGCTGTGAAACGGGTAATAAGATATCTCAAGAAGACTCAGATATATGTACTATCCTACAGCAAGATCCGCCAATAGTAGAAGGCTTCAGTGATGCCAGCTGGTGCTCAGAGTTATAGAGTAAGAGGTCCACAAGTGGATTATTTTAACAATGGGTGGATCTGCTATATCGTGAAGTCGAAGAAGCAGACTATGCTCTCGTGGTCCTCCATGGAATTGAGTTCTTTGTACTTGATACTGCAGCAGAGGAAGCAGAATGACTTCGAAGCTCATGTATGATATTCCAGTGGTTGGCACAAATACCGACAATACCAATATACTGCGACAGCCAGGCGACTGCGGCGGTAGCATCAAATGACCTCTTCAACAGAAAGAAGAGGACTGTACAGTTAAAGTACAGGATAGTACACGATCTCATTAAGAGAGGTATCATTGTAGTGATTGATGTTCGGAGTCAGTAGAACGTGGCGGATCTGTTCACCAAGGGCCTCAAGCGCCAGTTAGTCGAAGACACAGCAAGTAAAATGGGCTTGAAGGCATTCTGATATTATGTTATTGCAATTCAACCATAAAGTTTTATACTATTAGTTCAAAAAGAAATTTATTAGGCATCTAGCTTTTGGTTCAATTTAGGACCATTAACTGGAAAAATAACAGGAATAATAGGTACATGTCCTCTATGGCATAGAAAGGTTACAGACCTACAACCACTATTGTCTACTATATGTTTTCTACTAAAACAGATCCTATGGTGAGGATGGCTTAAACGCTTAATGAGTTCTTAGGCATAGTGAATGCCTGGTGTGCTTTACAGGAAGCACGGTAGCACAGCACTACAAGGAGTGTAACTCCATGCTACAGTGGGATGACTCCACCATGAGGTTCTCGGTTAGGGGTAATGTCTCGGCTTTGCGAGCCAAGTCACAGCGGAGTAGCACCGCAAATAAGCAGGTAGCCTAATATTGTATGTTAAAATTAAAGAGGTAGACAGCACTACAAAGGGGAGGATGCCTCCACGTTACAGTGGCACGACACCATGATGCGGTACCCAGATAGGGGTAAAGCCTCGGCCTTGTAAGCCATGTCGTTGTGGCATAACACCGCAAGGGAGCCTAAGGCTTCATGCTGGATAGTTCGGCACTACAAAGAGGCTTGTGACCTCTTGCTACAGTAGTATGACACTACGATGAGGTTCTCGAGTAGGGGTAACGCCTCGGCTTTAGGCCATGTCATAGCGGCGTAGCACCGTAAGGAAAGCGCATGGCTTCATGCATATCTCTTTAATAAAGAACTCACCTATAGTGTATGGATAGATATTTAGGCCATCTCTTGAAGGTAAACTTGTAGACGCCTAAAATTATACACTGAAACCAGGCTGACACAGGGCCTTAATGTGCAGCCAGAAGCACATGTAACTACATTATGTGAATGGAAAGAATTATAGCTATGATGCAATTCAAGGCTTAGTTCATTCTTGTATTATAGTCTGTTGTTTGACTCATACGGGAATATTCAAGTCGTCGGTGACATCTCTCCTAATGCATGATGGACAGTTATTGTAGAGAACACTCAAACCCATATATTGATATATGTGGTGGATTGTTGGAGCTTTTTCCTTACATATAGAGAGCTTGCTCTCAACATGCCTAGTAATTTTACTCCTACTTTGGAAAAGCAACATGAGTAGTATCTCAATATATATTTGGTATAGTTGAGGTGTGCACATGGGATGGTGACCCTAAGGAGGAAACCATGTGGATAATTTTACTAGGAGGTAAGGATAAGACTCTATGGTAAAGCTTAATGCTTTTTCCTCTTAGAATTTATTCCATGGGAGCTAAGTCCCATAGGGACTTAGCGACTCGACTCGAACTCGAACTCGAACTCGGACTCGGGCTCATGAGGCATAATATGGCATTTTGTTGGCACACTTTACACTTAGCACGTCAGCATCATCGCTAGGTGCATAGTGCGCTTAAGTTATGCTTGTTATGCAAGCCTCTGCATAGCTGATGTGCCAGTTCGCACTGTCTGATCGTGTGACCAGATAGCACGCAGTTGGTACTGCCAAATGGTACAGCAGTTGGCACGGTGGTTAGCATGGGGTACACGCAGTGCGCGTGTTGCGCATGTGCATGCGGAAGCAAGTAGCGCAGTTGGCGCACGCTGTGCGCCAGTTGGCTTAGATCGTGTCTATGACGATTTAGCAGTTATAGAATGTTCGGGACAGTTTTTTCCATGTCCCGAACATTTTGCTAACTACACAGTTATAGTGTGGCATATATAAGCTTCTCTGCTCTCTCTCTCTCTCTCTCAGTGAATTTACAAGTGTTCAGAACACAATTCTTTACAAAATTCTAGAGAGTTCAAGAGAGAAGAGAAGAGAAGTGCACCAGCGCCACTTTGCGCAGGAGTCCGTGCCATCTGAGGAGTCAGAAGCAGAGTGTTCCGAAAGTTCTCCGTCGAACTTTTGGTTCCTGGAAGCGGTTCGTGTGGGGCAAATCAAGCTTTGAGCACCGGTGATCATTCACCCCAGCAGGACATCCTCTCCTTCTATCCACTTCTAATCGTTCTGAACGAGAACAGTTCTGATCTAATCAGAAACTATTAGTGGACAATCGTTGATGTTACTAACAATTTATTTGTACATTCTTTTTAGAAGCACTACATTTGAATTCGTTTTCCAAAATCCTCCAAGGATCTCTGTCATGTACCTTTTTTGAAGTGTTGCTACGAAATGTTATTTTTACAATCGTTTTACTTCTTAGTTTTCCATCAAAAAATTATGCCCCGGGACCAACAATTATTGGTATTGGATGGAATTTTCAATCTATATGGATCATATTTTGGAGTGTGACAAACGTCATCGTCATCGATGTATCGGAGAAGCTCAAAGAATCGAAGACATCGAAGGATGCTCGATTTGAGCGTATCAGAACAACTGGAAGAATCATATCACTGTTGGCGGTGTAACGTCGATATACCGCTACTAGTACTATAGGACCGTTGAGTACTCTAGAGGGGGGAAGGGGTGAATAGAGTGTGTGCGAGTACAGCAAAAATAATCACTAATTAAAAATTTAAAAGTTATAATCTATGGCAGGAATAAAGAGACAGTAATATAGATGCAGTAAGAGATAGAAGATTAAACTCAGTGAACACCGCGATATATACTAGTTTCCTGAAAGAACTAATCCAGTCGCAAGTACTCTTGTCCACTGTTAATCTACTATCACAAGCTAAATGAGCTTGTCGTCCCTTTACAACACCGTACTTGGTGACAAGTGCACGACCGACTTCACAATACCGTGCTTGGTGACGAGCGTATGACCGACTCTGGAAACTGAGATATTTTCGGAACTTGTAACCTCTTTACAATTCTGCAAACCAAAGACTCTAAATCGAATACGATGTTACTAGCTTTGGCTAAGAGATGTATAGGTAGAATGTGAAAGCTTTAGATCACTTGAAAAATACTTTGAAGGATAGATAGAGAGAAGAGTGAATGAGTGTTTAGAAATAAATATTCTTCTCTATTTATAGGTGTTTTTTTGGCCAAACTCGGATAGAGTTCGAATGCTAAGATATCGCAAACGAACGTTGGATGCAAATTTGGAGGCAACTGAAATTCAAACTAGGGTTGACCGAACTCGGTCAGAACTCGAACCAAACTCGGCCAGAGTTCTGCCAGAGTTCTGTCACTTCATAACTTAATTTAAATGGCCAAATTTGCATAGAAATTTTTGGCTTTTTGGATATGTAGGGTTTTTGAAATATAGGTAGGCTTTTTGAAAGATGGACTGGAGTTAACCTAAGCCAGTAATAACTGATCGATTTTACATTTCATATCCTAGACTCAATAAAGATAAAAATACAAAAGAAATATAAAACTTGACTCGATATTGATTCGGGTACAAATCGCTTTTGAATGATGACTTGAAAGCTTGTTGTAGATGCAGTCCGTTCTTTGATATTGATTTCACTAACCTGAAACATTAGTAGCAATTCATATACTTTGTGTATCGACTTAAGTTGTCGTTGATTATCAAAATCAGGTGTGACCATTAGGCAATGGGCCAACAATCTCTCCATTTTGATATTGACAAACTTGAGTCTATACCAAAATATAGATAAAATATTACTATGAAATATATACCTAACTTGTTCTTTGATTGATCGTTTAAAATTTAAAATTTTTATTTTGGTATTGCTCTTCTCCCCCTTTGTCATGTACAAAATGTAGTCTCCCGTAATGTGTAAGGCCAACAATGTAGACACAGACAAGAAAAAATAGTAATATCCAATATAAAAGTCACAAGATATAAGTATGAAGATAGTAGAAGTAGCAGTAGCAGTGGATAAAACTGATAAACTCAACGAATAAGCTGATGAACTAAAACTGAAGAAAGTACATCATAAGTCCATAAACGTCATAACTAGAAGAGTTTATGACTGCTAAAAAAACTACTAATAAAAATGTCCAACTAAGAAAGTTTGGACTAATACATAATGCAGCTACATAGATCATCATCACTAGCAAATAAAAACTCAAAACACTAACTGAATGTTGCCTCACATATGAGCATCATCATCATCAGCTAGAACACGGCTGAGGGTCGAAATAGGTTTGGTCGGATCAAAGTGTCCGAAAGTAGTCGGATCGTCGAACCTCGGTATATCGAATGTTGGATGATGGATCATCGGAACGGGAGCAGTAGGGTGATGCAGCAGACTCCAGTGTAGATCAGCAAGAGTGTTCCCAATACCTGAGCCTGAGAGGTATGTCGAAACTCAGCATCTACATAACTCTGATGACATTGCCCAGAGAGGGTAACAAAGTCATCGAAGCGCTGATAGAACTGGGGGTCGCCCTGGTGCAAGAGCGATAGAAGCAGGAGCAAGAGCATCTGGATCGGCCTGGGGCTCAACAGAAGCAGCACCGAGAGGAGGTGGAGGCAGATGATACTTCCTAGATCTAGTCAGCTCAAAAGATGATGAAGAAATGGACACACAGAGAGAGAGATTGTGCTAAAATCTCTTAAAAAAGCTGCCAGATGCATGGGTTGTAAAAGGTTATCCCCACCCGTCTGTAACCGATCTCCAAGCCATAAAGGTCTTAGGAACAGAAAATGAAACACCAAAATGCAGATGATACATCGCGGACATCTCAAAGAATGTGATCTCGTTAGAAGATCCCGTCTTGGGGTAAGGCAGAGAAAACAAAGCGATCTAATTCATAAAAGTTTTGGTTTAGGTGTTTTACAAATATCCTACCACTGTGAGGGACAGGGTTAGGATGACACATAAACTTTGAGAGAGTCGAGGGTCATGTCTTCGGGAAACTGGACTTTGTGAATATCAACTAACGCCTCGCTAACATCAGGCATGTGAAAATACTCACTGACGTCAGTTGAGTTAAACTCAATTTCATATCCAGTGACACAAGAGTAGATACTACCATCAGGTTTCACTTGTATGCTGTAATAGAATATTCTAACGACATTATCGTAGATATTGTCAGCAGAAGAAAAGAAGTCCCGAAGACTGAGTCTATCGAATGTTTGCATATTCAGAGAAAATAGTAAAGTTGACAACACTCCCGGGACATATTTCCCGAAGAGGAAAAGAATCAAACAAAGAATTTAAGAATTCCACAGTTGGAAAGAGTGAAGCGTCAAAGTTCTCTTCGTCGGAGGGACGAACGGGACTAAATGCGTTCACAAGTTCATACCCGAGGTTGAAGATGAACCCACTGTGGAGGAAACTTTCTTCCTCTTATAGATTTGCTTAGGAGCCATAGATGAAAAGAGGAAAAAAATGATACCTCAAAGGAGTGGAAAACTTATGGAGGAAGTCACCTTCAGAGCTTTGAAGATCCAAGGAGGAAGAAGGAGGAGAGCTTCAAGTAGTAAAAGGCTAGGGTTTTTGGAGAATTTTCGGTGGGTAGATGAAGAATAGAGGAGATGAAAATGGAGTTTATATAGAGTTAGGGCCGGCTGCTGCTGTTATTGAAAATTGAACAGCGCCGACCGAACTCGGCCCAAACTCGATCCGAACTCGGTCCGAGTTCTGCCAAAGTTTGGCCACTTGTATCTCCAGTTCATTTATGCATAATAAATGATAAATAAACTTAATAACTTTTAAACTTCTTTATTTAATAATATTCATTACTTTGGGTTATCTTAGGGGCCAGATCCCAACTAGCGGTAGTCCGAAGACTAGTACACTGTCCTTTCGGCTATTACGCTGTATGATAAAATGACCCTTTTGGTTTGTACCCAAAATACTTTAATAAATAAATGCCAAAGTTTTAAGTCATAAGAGTTTTTATTAATCAAAATGCATTATGAATCCAAAAATTCAAGTACGCCTAGCTCACGACGCAGATAGTTAAAACGGTCTTCAGCAAGTGGTTTTGTGAAAATATCTGCTAGTTGATGATCTGTGTCAATAACTCTAAGCAAATATCCCCATGTATTGGTGATCACGTAGAAAGTGATGACGAATCTCTATGTGCTTTGTGTGAGTGATAAAGGGTTCTTAGTCAAGTTAATTATGCTAGTGTTATCACAGAATATGGAAATCTTCATGTAGTGCAGATTTAGTCTTCTAGGGTATGATTCATCCACAAAATTTGAGCACAACAGTTGTAAACCCCCTAATTTTTACTATATTTTTTTATTAATTGGTTTCGATTACATTTGCGTATTGTACGCCGCGTGCAAAATTTGTGTTTTCATATTTGTTCGTCGAGTGCGAATATGTGCGAGGTACACATTTTTAGAAAAACGATTTTGATTATAGATTTTATTGATGAAGGATAGTTTCAAAATAATATATAATAATTATTTTTATTAAAAATTGTGAAAAGTATCTATCGAGGTTGGCAAAACTTATTATTTTATTTATTTATAAAATGCTATCTTATTTTAATAGTGGTAATTTAGAAAGATAGATTTATGTGAATATTCTACTCGTGTAAAGCATAAAAATTATTTCATGTATATTTTCAAAATTAATTTTTATTATTTATAATAATTTATTTAGCAAGAAGGTATTTTAAATATTTAAATATTTATGTTTATTTTCGAAATTATTTTATCTAAATTATTAAAAATATATTTTTAAAGATATTTTCTATTACTATTTAAAATATTTATTCTAATTTTGAAATTAATTAGTATATTAATTCTATAAAAAGATATTTGGATTTATTGATGATAAATTAAATTGTGATTAGATTTATTGATTTAAATTAAATAGTTTAATTTAAATGTGTAATTTATATATTTAAATTGGATTTGGATTTAGATATGAATGTATTGATTTAAATTTAATAGTAAAATTATCTATTTGGATTTAAATAAATACTAGTCACTATTTACGAGGATTCCTCAACCCTATAAATAGGGGAGACTCTCCATTGTTTCCTCCACAACACTATTCCAAATCCTCCACAAATGTGTAGTACAATCGTGTCAGTGTCCAAAATCTTATTCTATAGTTTACATATACATTATCGACCACCTCCGTGTCGACAACCCCGATACGATTCATCAAATCCCTAACCAAACCCTAAACCTAATCGGCCACCCTCCTCTCCTTCTTGCCACCCGAGCACAGCATCCCAGCCACGTCCTGTCTCCTCTGACCACCACCAATATCGACCATCGCCACCCCAAACCTTGACCGAGTCACTGCCACCTCACCGCCCGCTGCCGTTCTCCACACGCTCGAATGTGTCGCCATGGCCAGGAGCCCTCACTGCAACCAGATCCTAACACCACCATCATCACAAAATAGGCCGCAGCCGCCTTGGCCAACCCAGGCCGGCTGAGCACCCACGGCTTCCCCTCACAGCAACCAACTGACCACCATCCACAACACTCATCACCACCACCCTCAACAGAACCACAACAGCCCCTTCACTACCGTAGTCGACCCCACTCCGACCACAGTTCCCCGACCTCACTTTTCCTCTACTCCTCCTCCGAGGCTATGCCACACTACCACGAACAGCAACCCACCTTTCGTTCCTTCCCGCACACCACCGTAGTCCTCACCACCTACACCTCCACCCGACCATAAACCAGGCAACTCCCCTGACGACTCCTCACCACCGTCGTCATCAAACATCCCAAAACAAAAAAACCCATATACCTCTAGCCGCTGCCCGACCTCCTTATCGTTCTCTCGTCGCGACCAGCCCACGGCACCGTCCAACCGGCGCCACACACCACACCCCATGTTGGTCTTACTATGAGCCCAGATTCGTACATCGATGCCAAGCCCTCCGCCGTGGCCAGGCCGGTGAGCGCCCCGCTCTCGTCGTCGCCATCTGCGTATTGACGCGGCCATCCTCGCCTCGAGGTCGCGAGCCTCCATCGCCTCCGATGGAGGCCAGCCGAGACCAGCGCCCTTCCACAGCCTGGTGCCTAACCTCTCCGCCTCCTGTGTCGTACGCGCCCGCCGGCCATCAACGTCCGCCGCCGCCGCGTACAGGAGTCGCCACCGCCGCATCCCCACCGCGAACGCCGTATGCCGTCGGTGGAGCCCTTTTTCGACCTTCCTCTTCCCGATCACGATCTCCTCCTCGCCCTCCTCGGCCTAAATCCGCCGACCACCGGTCCTGGCTGCCTCCCCCAGTCGAGACGACAGTGCCGCCATAGCGCCGCCCTAGGTCGGGACCGGGTAGCCGCCTCGTGTGCGCCCCCGCTCCGGAGTGTCCGTCGCCGCCGTGGTCTACTCCTCCTTCGCGCACATCTGCACCGCCTCCCCCCAACTCCTCCGGTCCTCCACCTCCTCCGTAAGCGGGCATCGCCCCATCTCCGTCGTGCTACTTCATCGCGGACCCTCCGACTCACTGCGCGCGGCCCAGCCGCCTCCTTCGACAGGATCTCCGCCACCGCGTTTCCCCCTCCGCGTGGCCAAGCTTCCCTCTCTGCTCTCCGTCGCCTTCTCCTTCCCCTCTCTTCCTCTCGTTCCCTCTAATTCTCAGCCCTCTTTTTTTTTCTTTTTCCTTTTATTATTTTTTTTGGGTGTTCTTTTACTCTTCAGAAGAAACAGCAGGCCTTTTTATGGGCCAGTTTATTGGGCCTAATTTGGGCCGAGTTTTTTTAAAAGAAAATATTTATTTCTTAGTAGGGCCATATATATTTTAGATTATGTTGGGCTTAGATATAGTTGGCCAAATTCCTAACTTTCTTAATTTTAATAATCATTTGTTTGAATTGGGCTTTTATGCCTATGTGTATATTCTAAGTATTATATATATATATTTTTTAATGAGTAAATATGTATTATAAAACTTTGGGCTAAATATTTTGGGTTAATCTATTATATATTTTTGGGCCTTGGACCTTGTCCTATATTTTTAAACTATATATGATTAGTTGATATGTTGGGTTATTTACTATGTAATTTTTGGGTGTGCGGATTTTGGGCTTACATATGAAATATTATACATAATTGTTTTTATATATTATATAAATCAATAAGTATGTTCTAACTAGTTGGACCTAGTTTTAAGTTATGATGTTATGGATTTTTATATAAATATTTCATAATAAGATTTTTAAATTTTGGTTTCTATAAATACTTATCTAAACTATAAATTATTTTGACTAATAAAATAATGGTTTCAAACTTTATAAATATTTCTTTCTAATATATATATATATATATATATATATATATATATATTATATATATAATATATATATATATATTCCCTTACACGAAATTTTCTTTAGAATCATCACCCATCATGACTAATCCAACATCCCTATTTTCCTTTGCGACCTTGGACTACCAATTGACCTGGGAATATTTTGGATTAATCAGGACTTTGTGGATCATCACACCACACCAGGCCACCCCCAGGCAAGTATACCTTGGTAATCACTGTCTTATTATATTATTTTCAGTTTTTATTTATTTGTTTCTATTTGTTAGTTTATTTGTTATAAACTGCGCGTCCAAGCCACACTTGGGTGCAAGCGACTTTATCAGTCGTTTCCTTTGCTTTATTTTTATTTGTTGTATGTCGACTTAGCTGTAGTGGACTACCCTTCTATTGTGGGATATTCGTATATCTCCGTTGGCCATGACACCTACTACACGGTTTGAGACATTTTGCTAGGGGTATGACTTATGGACTGGCCATCTTTATTATCGTGTGACGGATAGATCGTAACTGCTATAATTAAGGTATAGAGACTCGAGCAGTTACAAAACTGGACGAGCCATGGGCATGACTTGGACAGTGGAAACATTAGGGGAGGACAGTCGCTAGTGCGTATGGGAATCTAAACAGGTAAACTGTCACGCCCTAGAACCAGAATACTGGCAAGTGGGGACGGACAAGGCCAGTTACGTAATACCAAAGTACGTCAGTACTCTAAATTGCGTATAAGCTGTCAAGACATAGGAGTTACTTCTACAAGCCAACAGTCGATCCTAGGTCAAGCAATCCTAGGTATATCAATTACAGGCAATTATACAAGTGCAAGAAGTATGATCATCAGACATACAATAGTAAAGCGTCCCAAACCAAATATACATGATGATCATGAAGCTAGTAGTACAAGATGGAGAAACTAGCAAGAGTATTAGTCATACATGAAAAGCTCTTGCTACAGTCTAGAATACGTACATCATGTTTGTGCCCGTAGGCTAAAGGTTAAAGACGAAAACACGAGCTAAATACGTGCTCGGAGGCTAAATGCCACAAAAGAATAATGTACATATCAAGTGGGAGAATGAAACAAGAAATCCACTCAGGTGTTAGCCCAATGATTATATCTTGTTTTTGAATATGACTAATCAATTAAGTTTACCATAATGACATCACTTATATTCATGTAATCACTATTATGTTGCTACTTAAACTTAGCATTGTCCTAATGTTAGCATTGTCATAAATATTCTCTATATCAATATTGCTATGCTTGTATATATTTTTTATTTGTCTAACATGTTCTTAGACATGCTGTAAGCATGATCAAGCTTTGTCAAACCAGGACATATGCAATGGAGAATTATTAATGGGCCAAAGACGGTGTTGGCGAAGCCCCCAAAGGTATTCAAATTTCCAGATCTGTTTATCTTTGGACGACCGCCGTCAAGTAAAAAAGGCGTCTTCAAGTTTGCTCAAATTTCAGAAGAAAGGCGTCATCAAAGGGCTCTTGGTTTTCCTATTTCATTAATGTATTTTTCATATTTATTGAGTCTAGGAATACAATGTACACTGCATCGTACTGGCAAATAGGCTACCCAAGAACGTTTTCAAAATACTCTTTCATTTTGAAAACAAGCCCACTTACAAAAGCCCAAACTACTTCCTAACTGTTTGACTTTCAAAAAGCCCAAAAACTAATTTGTAAAACCCTAACAGAACCCTAGCAGAACCCGGCCCGAATTCGGCCAGAGTTCGGTTAGTGAACGTTGCTTTTTGAACTTGGTCTTCCCGCAGTTACGGATTAACGAGATTTTCTCATAGAGTTCTGTCCGAATTCTGTCCGAATTATGTCAGAATTCTGCCTTTGGAAAAACTATAAATAGAGAAGGATTTCGATCATTTCAATTCACTCATACACCAATTCACTTTCATATCTCTTCTCTATAAGCCTACTACTTCTTCCAAAATGTTCTGAGCTATTCATTTTCAAATCCCAAGCCAGTTACAATCCTCTAGTCAATTTGCCAGTACGGTACCATCTAGAAGTTTCAGAGTGATTGTAATCAGAGGCTTGATTGAAGAAAGACTCTTCACAATTGAAGTTGGTCGAGTACTTCGGATCAAAGCTCGTTTGTAGAAGTTGTAAGAACTTCGGATGAAAACTTGTGGTGATTTTCTATAGTGGATTCAACTGGAAGCTAGAGTTCTTCCGACTGGACTAGTCCTCACAAGAGGGAAAACCAGTATACATCCTTGTGTTTGCGTTTGCTCTCTACTCTCTACATTTCATTTACATATCTGTGATATATTATCTGTGATCTTGTTACTAACATTTTTTAAATAGTTAATTTTGCTGCCTACTCTATTCATCCCCTTCTAGAGTATTACGCTTTACAACTCGTTCCTACAATCGGTCCTACATCAGGTACTCTGGTGCTCTGGATGGTCACCGTCGAGTAGATGGTGCGGAAGAACCTCTGGGCTTCTCTATCAGATCTGGCCAAACAAAACTAGTGGGGTCAGACCCCCAATAGCAAGTACCACAAAGGAAGCCAAACTATGAACTAAAACCAGCAATCACTAACATCAACAATTAGAGATACAAATGAGTAAGAGCAGATCGAGACTCGTGCACTACCAATGCACTTATCCGAACATAGGAAGACAATAAGTAAGCATCTTGGAGAAAGAAATTATCATGCGACATAATGTAAAGTGTAGACATGTTAAGTAAACATAAGCTTGAGAATATGTAAAAGCAATTGAACATGTGAACTTGTGAGATAGCCGGGTCATAAGAGCATGGTGACCCGGCATAGGGAGTCATGTATAGCTTGTGAGATAATTAAACATGTAGGCATGTAAGAATTATATAGAAAGACAATATAAGTGGAGTTAGAAACTAATTCGGAAGTCAAGTTACAACCCTTAAACCAAACAAGGACAGGGGTTGTAACCCTTCTCCTGAACAGAACTTAGTCTCTAATCATTGTGCAGCATAAGGATTGTAGAACATGTGAGTACTAAATAGGACGACAAATGATAGGATAACTTAGGAACCCATTCCGGAAGCCAAGTCACAACCCTTAAACCAAACAAGGACCGGGGTTGTAATCCTTCTCCTGAATAGAACTTTGTCTTCGACCATTTATCGATGAAAGTAAAGCATAAATCATAGTGTACTAAAATAAACATACGAATACTGCCTAGATGAAACAGGACTAGACTGGACAGACTCCATCCATCAATCACGGCCAAGCAATGAGTATGGCTTGATACTTTAACTAACTAGGGTTATCACAAGCCTAGTTACTAACAAGATGCAACGAGGTATCCCTACGGCCACAAGCCCTGCAGACTATCCAGGTTATCTAGATGCAAGTTACAAAAATTATAGCGGATACATCGCCCAGGAGACAAATGTATCCCATGTAAGTAAAATAGTGGATACATCGCCCAGGAGACAAATGTACCCTAAGAAGTTATTAAGTGACTTGGGGGTGCAACACATGACAGTGTACATATTACTTATTTCAAGAAGTGCCCTACATGACAGTGGGCTGGAAATGTGCCCTACTCGTCGGCAGGCTACAAGTCCATCAGAGAAGGCGTCCAGATAACGAATTACTTAGCCGAATACCTCTCTATATGAACTACTTGATCAATCTAGTCATTAATCGTAGCCAGATTCAGTATGAATCCCTGACCATGGGAAATCAAAATTCATGTCCTAGACATGATGTAATACAGAACATGTAGCTTGTACAAACATACTCAAGAGAAACACCCACGGTGTCCAAATCATTCATTACTTGTAAGCCAATAAAGCCGTCACAACAGCATTCATGGTTCATGTCATGTCATATTACTTGTTTGGAGTGCACCACGACGGATCACTATCATGTTAAGAGTACTTGTTAGGGGTGCGCCATGACGGGCCACAATCATGTTAAGCAAAGAAGTGACATGTAACTGAGTGCACCGCAACGGGTCACTATCGTGTTAAGCAAAGAAAGGAGACATAAATCATAACTGCACCACAACAGGCCACCATCTAGTTAAGCAAATTATGGGCATAAGATAGCATGTAGAAAGATCTTGACGAAAGGCTTATCATAACATGTGAGAAGGAATAGAGATGGTAACTACTTGGCACAAAATAATCATTGAATCTGTGCTAATGTTTGAGTGTATAAGGGTGTACAAATTATTTTTTAATCATGCAAAATCTTCTAACCTTGATAAGAAATTGTCGTGCTATTTAAGATAGGTCGTCGCAATTTAGGCCGAGTACAGAAAGCATTCTAAGAAAATCAAATACTTTTTTCGTGGAATTAAACTATCAAATCACATGAAAATCTCCAGTTAAAGAGACAAGAAGATTCTTGAAGCCAAGACAAAGATCTAAAACTTTCATGTTTTAAGGTTTGCCAGACTCTGGTTACAAAATAATTTAAACGGGGAAAATAGTGAAACGGCTACTGCACCGGCGCATGGGAATTCTGTGCCATACCGGCGCGTAAGAATCATCGCCCCAAATAGCCAAGTCAGTCGTACTAAGGTTGTGTCAAAGCCCAAGGAACCAGCAGTAAGACATGAAATATACCAATAAACAAAAGGTGTCATGATAGGTTTAAAGGGGTACAACATAGACAGATTAGAAAACATGGAAGTGTACGACTAAGTACATGAGGTCATGTGCCCACACCAGGGGGTTATGCGCACCCATGGAGGCTATGAGCACACATGGAGACTATGAGCACCCATGAAGACTATGAGCACCCATGAAGGCTATGAGTACCCATGAAGACTATGAGCACCCATGAATACTATAAGTACCCATGAAGACTATGAGTACCCGTAAAATGTTATGCGCCTACACAAACACTATGAGCCCACATAAAACATTATGCGCCCAAAGGAGACTATGCGCCCAAAGGAGCACTATGGGCACAAAGGAAACTATGCGCACAAAGGAAACTATGCGCACAAAGAGCATTATGCGCACAAAGGACTATACGCACAAAGGAGACTGTGCGCACAAAGGAAACTATGCGCACCAAGAGCACTATGCACACAAAGAAGACTATTCGCATAAAGAAAACTATGCACAAAGAGCACTATGCGCACAAAGGAGACTATGCGCACAAGGAGCACTATGCGCCCAAAGGAAACACTATGCGCCAAAGGGAACACTATGTCCAAAGGAAGCTATACGCCCAAAGGCTATGCCCAAAGACTGGCGCATGCACAGTGTTATGCGCCCACAGGCTATGCGCCCAAAGACTGGCGCATGCACTGTTCTTCTTCCCCACTTGGCCGAGGATGAACTCCAAGGAACCCAAGAACTTCAAATGTCAAAATAACTCCAAATTAGGATTTTCAAAGGTCAAAATAGGGTAGAACGAAATTCTCTACAACATGGAACAATCAAAAATTGAAAATATAAAGTTTGATAGATCAAAATCCAAGAAATCCAAAAATGATATAAACTTAGATCTATAAGAAGTTATCCTCCAAAATCCAAAATACCAAGAACTAAAATATTTTAGAATGTAGCAATAAAGAGAATAGAAAAATTAAAATCATATTTGTCCAACATTTGGCAAGATGTACTTGCCTTAGGTTGGAGAAGAAAATAGAAGGAAGAAGAAAATGAAAAGTGAATGGAGGAGAGAGAGAGGGGTGGGTTTTTATACAAAATCCTTTTTCATGTAAAACCAACCCAAACAAACAAAGCAAGCTAGGTTGAATCAAACAAAATTAAACCAAGTCAAGATAAATTTATACCTTGGAAATATTTTAAAATATTTCGAAAACCAAGAATTACGAAATATGGCTCAAAATACGTACCCGTATATAAATACCGATACAGTGACACGGGGCTCCACAACCACAGTCTCCGGATGGAACTGTGGTAATTTATATTTGCAGATGTCCTGACGTCTTGGACGTTACGGACGGATACAGATGACTGGATTCCAGTTACGTACATGTAGCCTAAATCCCACCCATGCACATGAAAGTTGTCCTCTAAATTGCACAATAGATGGTTAGCATTCCCTTTTGCATATTGGTGTCTAGGAGAGTCTTGCATATTATTATTATTATGACAGTTCATATTAGCATGTTCTTTCTGTATCTTGTTACGTCCCTCTGAGGACCTGGTGATCTCTCCAGGTGTATGTTCATGTCTTCCGCAGGTATTCTAGCCGAGGTCGTGATCTTCTCTATTTATTCGAAGATGACGTAACTTGGTTCCTCCTTGCTACTTCCACTTGGCACTTTTATATCATGTCTTCTTCCTTTTTATTTTGGTTGGTAGTTGATGTGTCTCCACCCAACATATTGTACCAAAATAATTCATTATATGATATCTTTTATTCCCTTATTTTGTGGTGAGATTAGTTAGTTGTGGTTTACTGTATTTTACAGCTTATGTATACATACAAGGCCCTGTACTTCGTATGTAACAGCTGGCATGTCTACGTACTTAGTCCTACGTATTTTGGGACTGGGGCGTTACAACAGTGTCCTGCGGCGATATACTCATCCTCAGTCGTTGATAGCGCTATAGAATTTTGCTTCTTGCTAAACCAGGCGACTAAAGCTTTACCTAGAAATGACATGTACTGTTGGTACTTTTACTGTCTACTTTGCATCCTGTAAAATCTGCATCAGAATAACTGATTACGTCAAAAGATGTGGTTTTGAGATACCACAAGCTAACTGTAGAAGTTCACTAAGGTATCGGAATATATGCTTAACGGCACATAGGTGTGATTCCTTAGGGTTAGCTTGATATCTTGCACAGATGCAAACGCTAAACATGATATCAGGGCGACTAGTAGTTAATATAATAAACTATCAATCATACCTCGATACTTACGTTGGTCGACTGGTTTGCCACTCTCATCAATGTCAAGCCGGGTAGATGTAGCCATTGGAGTTCCGATAGGCTTTATGTTGTCGAGGTCATACTTCTTCATTAAATCCTTCGTATACTTAGCTTGGTTGATGAATCTTCCCTGTGAGTGTTGTTTGATCTGAAGTCCTAGAAAGTAGTTCAGTTCTTCCATCATGTACTCATCTCAAACTCACTCTGCATATACTTAGCAAACTCTTGACAAAATTTTTATTAGTAGAACCGAATATTATGTCATCTACATAAATTTGCACAAGAAGAATTTTATCATCTGAAGATTTGATAAATAAAGTAGTATCAACTCTTCCTTTTGAAAAATTATTTTCAAGTAGAAAGGCACTTAGGCGTTCATACCAAGCACGAGGTGCTTGTTTGAGTCCATAAAGTACTTTTTTTAAGTTTGAAGACGTGATCGGATTTTTAAAAATCTTCAAAACCAGGGGATTGTTTCACAAAAACTTCTTCTTTCAAAATTCATTTAAAATGCACTATTTACGTCCATTTAAAATAATTTAAAATTGTAAAAACATACAAATACATAAAACATGCGGATAGCTTCTAGTCTAGTAATAGGAGCATATGTCTCGTCATAATCAAAACATTTTTCTTGATTATAATCTTGTGCCACTAGACGTATTTTATTGCGTAGAACTTGTCCATCATCACTTATTTTGGAACACCCATTTGGTACCAATTATCGATTGACTAATAGATTCATGGATAAGTTTCCAAACTTGGTTTCTCTCAAATTAATTAAGTTTCTCTTACATGGCATCAATCCAAAATTCATCATTAAAAGCATCTGCTACTGTCTTAGGTTCTACTTGCGATATAAAAGCTACATTAGCTGATATATTAGTATTTTTATTAGAAGAATGTGTACTTACACCTTTTGATACGTCACCTATGATGCGTCTCTGGATGATCTGGCAAGAATCTCCAATATTGAATCTTTATGTTAGATCTTCCACAGGGCTCTCTCTGGTAGCAGTATCTTTGGATGACGGATTTAACCTGTGCATCTTCGTCATCATGGTCGCTAGATCTGTGACTATTGAGCTCATCAAAAGTAACATTAATAGATTCTTCAACAATCATAGATTTTTTATTAAAAACTTTATATTCCTTACTCTTAGCAGCATATCCGAAAATATTCCTTTATTTGCTTTAGAGTCAAACTTTTTCAAGTTCTCCTTGGTGTTCAGGATAAAAGCGACAAAAAATTTAAAATAAGAAATATTTGGAATCCTTTCAAACTAAAGCTCATATGGTGTTTTCTTCGATATAGGTCGAATTAACACTCTATCTAAACATGACAGGCTGTACTAATAGCTTCTGTCCAAAATATTTAGGAAGATTATGTTGATTCAACATGACTCTAGCCATCTCGCTTAGAGTACGGTTCTTCCGCTCCACAACACCATTTTGTTAGGAAGTTCTAGGACAAGAAAACTCGTAGTAATATCCACTATCATCACAAAACTTTTTAAAATCAGCATTTACGAATTCGCCACCATGATCACTTCGGATACGAGTAATCATGAAGCCTTTTTCATTTTATACATCTTTACAAAATATCTGAAATTTAAAAATTGTATCACTTTTGTTTAATAAAAAGTAAATCCATGTAAAATGAGAGAAATCATCAACAATAACAAAGGCGCAGAGTTTACCAACCAAGACTAGCGACTCTACTAGGACCAAATAATTCATATGAATTAATTGCAAGGGTCTAGAGGTACTTACAGCGTTGATAGATTTAAAAGTAGACCTACTTCCTTTGTTCTTTTCACAGTCAGCACATACCATGTCTCTCTTGAACGTGATCTCAGGGAGTCCTTTTACCAAATTTTTAGTGCACAGTCGTAAGATAGTGTCCATATTAGCATGTCCTAGCCTCATGTGCCATAGCTAGCTTTCATCTTTTTTGCTACTAGGCACCTTCATGTATTGTTAGTACTCTCTAGAAAAAAAATAAATATTATCTTCTCTAATCCTTTCATATACGGGATTACCATATGACATTTTACAATAGTACATTTGTCTTTTATAAAGTTGATGCCATAACCATTATCTATCAAAATGACTTATGCTCAGTAGGTTATGTTTCAATTCGTAACTAGACAAACGTCTTTTGTTACTAGGTAAGGAGACATACCAACAGTTCTATTTCCAATTATGTCACGTCTCTAGTTATTTCCGAAGAAGACGTATCCTTCTTTCTTCATCGATATGTAGCAAACAAGGATGCATCACTAGTCATATGCCGCGAACATTCCCTATCGAGGATCCACTTGCTTCTAGCATGAGAGGGTTGAGGGTCCACTACAACACGAGTAGATGAATCCTTTGGTACCCATTTCTTGAAGGGTATATTTTGATTAGTCTTAGGTCTCCAAATAAGTATTTGATTGTCAACAAGCTTTCTTGCTAGACAATACTGTGATATGTGCCCGTGAGTACCACAGTACGTGCAAGTAAGTTTTGAAAAAGTGTTCTTTGTGTCTGTATTGACATGCAGTTGTGTCTTCTTTAAAAATCTATAAGTGAAAGCATGATTGATTAACGTGTTGCTTGCTTTTCTGTGGTTTAGTCCTCTTAGTTGTATGCTTAGCATTATGACTAACATTAGACTGTGTCACGGGATGGTGTAACGCCCCAGAACCAGAATACTGGAGAGCTGGGGCATACATAGCCAGCTACATATAATAAAATGAATTCACCTCACTATACGGTTATGGCTGTCTAGATATATGAGGTTTAACTACAATCCATCAGTCTCCTATGGTCAATAACAAGCCTAATTATCTCAATCTCCAACAAGCAGGTAAAGTTACAAGATGTAAGATCAGCAAATATACAGTAGTAAGGCGTCCCAAACATTACATATTCAGCTGATCATGAAGCTAGTCGTTACAAAATGTGATGACTTGCAAGAGTTTAGTCATACATGATCAACCCTAGGATCTGTCAATCACGTTACAGCCCGTAGGCAGACAGTAATAAGGTATGCAATACGAGCTAACAGGTGCTCGCGGCTAAACGCCTCAAAATAAAATTTTACAATAGAGTGGAAGAGCCAAAAATAAACCCACTCGTTGCCCTGGTTACGCCTGGTGGTCACCATCGGGCTGGAAGGTCGGTAGATCCTCTGGAGCTGCTCCAAAATCTGGCCATACAAAACCAGCTGGATCAGATCCCATAAGGAGCAAGTGCCACAAAGGAGGCTTCGCTTAAGAACTAAAACCAGCCCATCAGAAATAAATATTAACGTAGTTACAAAAGAGCTTGATAATAAAGAATAACAACATTCATAATAGAGTACGAGGGAACCATTCAAGTAGCCAGGTCACAATCCTTAAACCAAACAAGGACCGGGGTTGTAACCCTTCACCTGAATAGAACTCTGTCTCCAAATCCTGTTGGTAAGATAAAATATAACAAGCATGACGTGGGTGCAATAAGACAATAAACGAAGAGAGGACTCAGAACTGTTCAGGGAGCCAGGTTACAACCCTTAAACCAAACAAGGACCGGGGTTGTAACCCTTCGCCTGAACAGAACTTAGCCCCTGATCTTTATTGTTGAAAGTGACAATCATGCGATCAAGCCTGCAATAATCGAGCACTGAAACTACACCACACAATCGCTCTCGGCCAATCAGTGACTACGGCTTTCTACATTAGCTAACTAGGGTTATCACAAGCCTTAGTTACTAGCAATATGCAGTGAGATATTCCTCCAGCCACAAGCCCTGCAGCTAATCCAGGTTATCCAGACGACTTGGGTTCATTAAGCAGTACCTCATTATTTTCTATATATCAGTGAATCTAGACTTGCGCCCTACTCGTCGGCAGCTGCAAGTCCAACAATGGTGGCCGGGATAACGGGATCGCCTGTAACTGGAGAAATCTCTCATGACTACTGAATTATTCTAGTTATTAGCCTTAGTCATTTACAGTAGGTACCCCTGACCGTAACTCAGGGATCCCTATCCTAGACATGATACAAACATTACCGGTTCAATTGTACAAACACAATCTACAGTGTCCAGGCCATTCAATCATGTCATGTTCACTGTCAGGAGTGCGCCACGTCGGCCACTATCATGTCACATCATTTGTTAAAAGTGCACTCCAATGGGTCACCATCGTGTCCGAGAACACACTTAAAATTAATATGGCACAAGCATACGTTAATAATTAAATATTAGCAGGGGCAAGGGCTGTGGGGGACTCATGCGGCTCAGGAAAATTTATGCGGTCATGCAAGTTGTAGGGCATATGCGGCTCAGGCAAGTTGCATGCAAATGCATGCAAGCATGCAAGCAACTTAATTAAAGGGCCATACGGCCAACTAATGCATATGCGGCTCGAACAAGCTGCATGCAAATGCAGGCAATGAATTAATGGCCAAGCAAAAAGGCCATATGCGGCTAAGCACAAAAATGTGCATATGCGGCTCGAGCAAGCTGCATACAAATACAGGAAATGAATTAATGGCCAAGCAAAATGGCCATATGCGCGCTAAGCACAAAAATGTGCATATGCGGCTCGAGCACAAAAAGTGCTTATGCGGCCAGCACAAAAGTGTGCTTATACGGCCAGCACAAGAGTGCGCTTATGCGGCCAGCACAATAGTGCATATGCGGCTCACTTATTATTTAAGCATGCAAGCATGCTTGCTAACAAATGCATTAAATAATGCATGCAAGAACACATGTATTAAATAATTAGCACGCAAGCAGATGTTTGCTAACACATGTACTAAATAATGCAAGCAAGCTGATGCTTGCTAACAAATGTATTAAATAATGCATACAAGAACACATGCATTAAATAATTAGCATGCAAGCAGCAAGCAATGCTTGCAAAGGCCATGCGGCCAAGATTTAATAATAAAGGGGAGGGGGAAAAAGCCTATGCGCCACTAACTGTTGCATGCAATAAATTGCACTGCCAAGCAAGACTTAATGGCCAAGCAAGATGGCCATTAATAGTCATGGCCTATGCGGCCAGCAAACAAAATTAAATACAAGCACAGTGCATATGCGACCATGCAATTATTTAATGGCCATACAACAGCAAATGCCATACGGCCAAGCAAGTGATCGGCCATGCGGCCAATTCAATTAAATGGCCATGCGGCTCAGCACAAAATGTTGCATGCGGCCAAGACTGCAATTAATGGCTTCCACAGAGAACATGTCCATAGAAAATACCATGGCCTCCAGGGTCCTCCAAACAAAATAGAAACCCAAACCCAGACTCCCGTAGGTCAAATTTGGGTAAAATAAATTTTTACAACATGGAACCATCAAATAGCAAAAATATGTATGTTTGTTAGATCAAAACTCATGAAAACCGAAAATACCACAAGGCTAGATCTACAAGAATTAACCACGAAATGAAAAATGCTAAGTACTAAAGTGGGTTAGAAATACATGAGGAAGACAGTGGGACAATAAAATAAATTCCTCCATGAAGCAAGTTGCACTTGCCTAAACCTTTCTCTTCAGGTTGGTGGAGAAGTAATGGTAGGGAAGAAAAGAGTTAATAAGGAGAGAGAATGTTTGGTAGGATATAAATGAAGAGGGTGGTGGTAGGTGGGGTTTTCCCCTTGGCCCATGATGAACCAAGAGCCACCCAAGCTGAACCAAGCCAAGCCAAACAAGCCGAACCAAGCAAGAAAACATGCAATACGAGTCTAAATACGTACACGTATACCAAAATACTTAATACGAACAATGGTCATTACAACTCTATCCACCTTAAAAGAATTACGTCCTCAAAATTAAATCAAGGGGCTATAGATGCAAGGACAAGCTACACTAATCACAGGCAAGCTATACTAGTCAAGCAATCAAGCAATTATTCATACAAGCAAGGAATCAAAGACATGAGGTATAAGAAAGATATCATACCTCACGAGTCAAACAGGTCAGGATATCGCGATCGGATATCATCCTTATGCTCCCATGTTGACTCACCCAAGGAGTGATGACCCCAAGCAACACGGACTAACTTGATAGTCGTGTTCTTGAGTATCTTCTCTCTTTGGTCCACTATGGATACGGGCCTCTCCACATACGAAAGATTGATACCAATAACCAATTTCGAATGATCCAGGATATAACTCGGGTCCAGAATATACCGTTGTAGTTGGGATACATGGAACACGTCATGCACCTCACTCAGAGACGGCGGAAGAACGAGACGATAGGACACATCTCCTACTCGCTCCAGAATATTAAACGGCCCTATATACCTAGGACTAAGCTTTCCCCGTACGCCGAAACGAATGACGCCACGGTTGGGCGAGATCCTCAGGAATACATGATCGTCGACAGAAAACTCAAGGGGACGTCGATAAAAATCGGCCCAATGGCGCTGACGGTCTTGTGCAACGCGAAGATGATCTTGGGCTCTCCTAACCACCTCGATTGTCTGAGTGATCATCTATGGACCAAGCATCTGCCTCTCTCCAATATCGTCCCATGCTAGTAGGGATCTGCACTTCCTTCCATACAGTGCCTCGAACGGTGCCATCTGGATACTAGCTTAGAAACTGTTGTTGTACGAGAACTCCACCAGGTGCAGATGATCTTTCCACGAACCATCGAAGTCGAGTGTACAAGATCTCAACATATCCTCAAGAGTCTGGATCGTGCGTTCCGACTGACCATCTGTCTGCGAGTGATAAGCTGAGCTGAACTGGAGGTGAGTTTCCAAACTCTCTTGCAAGCTACGCCAAAAGTGCGACATAAATCTTGAATCTCGGTCCGAGGTGATACTGACTGGTACACCATAGAATCTGACAATATGTCGGAGATACATCTCTGCTAGCTGAGCTGTCGATTGACCAACTCTGAACGGAAGAAAGTGAGCCACCTTCGTGAGCCTGTCAACTATAACCCAAATAGCATCTCTACTGGTCGGGGATCGAGGTAATCCAGTCACGAAATCCATGGTTATATTTTTCCACTTCCATTTTGTAATCGACAAGGGCTGAAGAAGTCCAGTTGGCCTCTGATGTTCAGCCTTGACTTGTTGGCAGACCAAACATCGAGAGACAAACTGAGCTATCTTCCTCTTCATGCCATTCCACCAAAAGTGCTGACGGATATCACGGTACATCTTCGTGCCACCGGGATGAATCGAATACTGAGAACTGTGAGCTTCTGCCATGACCTCCTGTCTGATATCTCCTCTGGGTACACAAAGACGCTTACCATGTCGAAGTATACCATCTTTATGAATGCATAATTCTGGTCGTCGTCCTGCTTCACATTCTGCCCTAAGCCACTGAAGCTTAGAATCGGAGGACTGAGCTATCTTGATCCTCTCAAGTATTGGACTGAACTTGCATGCTGGCTATCAATGCCATATTGGTAGGAAGGACAACTTCTATACCCATCTTCTGAAGATCTGCTAGCAACTCTGGCTGCACTATCAGAAAAAAAAACTCTGACTCTTCTGCTCAATGCATCTGCAACAACGTTGGCCTTCCCAGGATGATACTGCAGGTTGACATCATAATCCACAAGCAGCTCTAGCCATCTTCTCTGATGCATGTTAAGATCCTTCTGAGTGAACACATACTTTAGGCTCTTGTGGTCGGTGAAAATCTCCACCCTATCTCCATACAAGTAGTGTCTCCAAAGCTTGAGTGCAAACACTACCGCTGCCAGTTCCAAGTCGTAGGTCGGGTAATTCCTCTCATAATCACAAAGTTGTTATGACACATAAGCTATTACCTTCCCATGCTGCATCAAAACACATCCTAAACCTCTGCTTGAAGCATCACAATACACTAAAAACCCTCCGGTCACAACTGGAAGTATGAGAATGGGTACCGTCATCAAGCCTCGCTTCAGCTTCTCAAAAGAATCTTGACATTCTGCTGTCCAAGCAAACTGCATCTTCTTGCGGGTCAACTGTGTCAATGGTGCTAAAATCCGAGAAAGTCCGAAACAAATCTCCGGTAGTAGTCGGCCAATCCAAGAAAACTGTGAACTTCTGCAACTGTGCTGGGCACTGGCCAGGTTTCGATAGCCACGATCTTCTGGGGATCTACTTCTACTCCCCCTCTGGTGATGATATGACCCAAGTATGAAATGTGATCAAGCCAGAACTCGTATTTACTGAACTTGGCATACAACTGGTACTCTTGGAGAATCTGGAGGATAACTCTGAGATGCTGCTCATGCTCCGCTTTACTCTTTCTTTAGACCAGGATATCATCTATGAACACGATCACGAACTGATCCAAATAAGGCATGAAGATACGATTCATGAGATCCATGAATACAGCCGATGTATTGGTCGCTCCAAAGAGCATAACAAGGAACTCCCAATGCCTATATCTAGACCTGAAAGCTGTCTTCGGGATGTCCTGCTCTCTGACTCTGATCTGATGGTATCCTGACCACAAGTCGATCTTTGAGAATACTGCTGCCTCCTTGAGTTGATCAAACAAATCATCTATCCTCGGGAGAGGGTATCTGTTCTTGATTGTCACTGAGTTCAAGGTACGATAATCTACACATAATCTGGACGTACCATCCTTCTTTTTCACAAGAAGCATCGAGGCTCCCCAAGGCGATCCACTAGCACGAATGAATCCCTTGGTTCTGAGTTCTTCAATCATCTTGTACAATATCTCCAATTCTGACGGCACCATCCTGTAGACTCTCTCTGACACTGGTGCTGTCCCGGGGATCAAGTCGATAGTAAACTCGATCTTTCGCTCTGGCGGCATTCCCGGAAGCTTTTTCGGGAAAACATCTAAAAATTCCTTGACTATTCGGGGTAACTGCACTGCTGCTACGGCCATCCGCAATACTGGAGGAGAAGGTTCAACTTCGTCTCGAGAAAAGAAAAACTCCGGCTCGCCTGGAATATTAAAAACAACTCTGCCAATATGGCTGTCTATCCTAGCATACTGGTCCCTCAACCAATCCATCCCTAAGACCACATCATAATCGGCCATCGGGAATTCTATCAGCCTAGCGGGAAACTCTCTACCGCTAACCACGATCCGACACGAAGAAAACACTCTATCTACTCCCAAAATACCGTTACCAGTAAGTATATTGAGCCTTACTGATAATGACTCGGGCTCCAGTCCTATCCGTGTCGCAAATCGTGCAGACATAAATGAATGTGATGCACCAGAGTCAAATAACACTAAAGCGGGAAAGGTGTTGACGAGAATAGTACCTGCCACTACCTCACCTGGCGCCACTCCTTCTTCTTCCATGGTTAAAGCCAACACTTGACCATGTCCTCTGGGTGCCGGCCCTCTCTGCTGGAATCCTCTCTGCCTATTCTAGACTTGCGCCTGGGCATACTGCTGAGGCCCTTGCTGCTAAAAAGTTTGGGTCTGCGTCGGCAACGACCTCGGGGATGGAAACTGCTGCTGGACTAGTACGGAGGCTGGTCCACTAACTGATGAACTGGTCATGGCTGGTGATGAGTCAGCCTGAACGGGCACGACCCTACCTTGTGGTCCGGCGCTCCACAAAGCAAACATAATCCTCGAGCCTTGCGACAGTCTGAAATAACATGCCCAGGCTTCCCACAATAAGAGCAGCACATAGGGGAAGACTGCTTCTGCTTCTGCTGCTGAAGATACGTCGGAGTCGATTGTTGAACCGACGTAACTGAAGCTGTCCTTCTCGGAGCTCCAATGGTCAAAGCCCTAGCTGCCAGGGCTGGGACTGATGACTGATTCATCTGGCCGTGAGATCGCTTTCGACCTCCGGTCCTGTCCACAATCCTCTGGAGGTATACTCATGCCTCCTAGTTTCCCTCAATACCGTATCAAAAGTCTGATGCTCAAACTGCTCCACCGCCAGCAAAATCTCTAGGTGGAGTCCATGTTGAAACCGCTGGGCTCTATCGAACTCGGTCGCCACCAAGGTGGAAGTAAACCGACTAAACCTGGAAAACTCGACCGCATACCCATCGACCGTCCTGTCCATCTGCTTCAAATTGGTGAACTTGGTCTGTAGATCGTACCGAGCTACAGCATCTAAGTACTTGGTCCGGAACCTCTCACGGAATACTGTCCAAACAATAGGCGCCACTAGTCCAACGGCCTGCGCCGCCCACCAGCTGCGGGATAGATCCAATAACTGCAGGTGCATCACGGCCACCTTTTCATCTTCTGGGATCTTTGCGGCCTCCAATATCACCTCTGTGTCCTGAATCCACGCATCAGCAGCGATAGCATCTTCGCTGCCATCAAAGAATGGAGGGTTCAGGCGCTTGAAACTGTTCGCTGTACTGTTTCCACGATGTCCACCTCTGCCCAGAGCATCTGCCACTGCCTGATGCAAGGCATCTCCTCGACGATGCTACGATGCAAGTAACTCCCTGATAAGTCCAACCAAGGCTCCATCATCCTGCCTTGCGGGCTGGGCTGGCTGCACCGGGGATTCTGGATCTCCGGGAGGCATGACCCAGGAGGCTGCCCCTAAGTGCTGGGCCTGATCTTCTGGTTGCTGCTGGTCCACGGGAGGTGCTTCGCCTTGCTGATCGGCAGGTCCAGGAACAATACAGCTGAAGAAGACAACATAGGGAACAATAAGAAAGGAACAAGACAGATCAATGATACAAGCATGTGATCAGGTCGAGAATCTCAGGGATTAGAAGATTCGGGAAGAGATCAAGGACGAGTGCTGATTGCGACATCTATTCGGTAAACCCTTACATATCTTGATTTACAAGACCTGCATGGGCTACCACTTAAACCATGTAACGCTCCAGAACCAGAATACTGGAGAGCGAGGGCATACATAGCCAGCTACGTATAATGAAATGGAATTTACCTCACTATACGGTCACGGCTGTCTAGATATATGAGGGTATAACTACAATCCATCAGTCTCCTATGGTCAATAACAAGCCTAATTGTCTCAATCTCCAACAAGCAGGTAAAGTTACAAGATGTAAGATCACCAAATATACAATAGTAAGGCATCCCAAATATTACATATTCAGCTGATCATGAAGCTAGTCGTTACAAAATGTGATGACTAGCAAGAGTTTAGTCATACATGATCAACCCTAGGATCTGTCAATCACGTTACAAGCCCGTAGGCAGACAGTAATAAGGTAAGCAATACGAGCTAACAGGTGCTCGCCGGCTAAACGCCTCAAAATAAAAATTTTACAATAGAGTGGGAGAGCCAAAAATAAACCCACTCGTTGCCCTGGTTACGCCTGGTGGTCACCATCGGGCTGGAAGGTCGGTAGATCCTCTGGAGCTGCTCCGAAATCTGGCCATACAAAACCAGCTGGGTCAGATCCTAGAAAGAGCAAGTGCCACAAAGGAGGCTTCACTTAAGAACTAAAACCAGCACATCAGAAATAAATATTAACACAGTTACAAAAGAGCTTGATAATAAAGAATAACAACAGTCATAATAGAGTACGAGGAAACCATTCAAGTAGCCAGGTCACAACCCTTAAACCAAACAAGGACCGGGGTTGTAATCCTTCACCTGAATAGAACTCCGTCTCCAAATCCTGTTGGTAAGGTAAAACATAACAAGCATAACGTGGGGTGCAATAAGACAATAAACGAAGAGAGGACTCAGAACTGCTCCGGGAGCCAGGTTACAGCCCTTAAATCAAATAAGGACCGGGGATGTAACCCTTTGTCTGAACAGAACTTATCCCCTGATCTTTATTGTTGAAAGTGACAATCATGCGATCAAGCCTGCAATAATCGAGCACTAAAACTACACCACACAATCGCTCCCGGCCAATCAGTGACTACGACTTTCTACATTAGCTAACTAGGGTTATCATAAGCCTTAGTTACTAGCAATATGCAGTAAGATATTCCTCCAGCCACATCCCTGCAGCTAATCCAGGTTATCCAAGCGACTTGGGTTCATTAAGCAGTACATCGTTCTTTTCCATATATCAGTGAATCTAGACTTGCGCCCTACTCGTCGGCAGGCTGCAAGTCCAACAATGGTGGCCGGGATAACGGAATTGCCTGTAACTGGAAAAATATCTCATGACTACTGAATTATTCTAGTTATTAGCCTTAGTCATTTACAGTAGGTACTCCTAACCGTGGAACTCAGGGATCCCTGTCCTAGACATGATGCAAACAATATCGATTCAATTGTACAAACACAATCATCCACGGTGTCCAGGCCATTCAATCTTGTCATGTCATGTTCACTGTCAGGAGTGCGCCACGTCGGGCCACTATCATGTCACGTTATTTGTTAAAAGTGCACCCCAACGGGTCACCATCGTGTCCGAGAACACACTTAAAATTAATATGGCACAAGCATACGTTAATAATTAAATATTAGCAGGGGCAAAGGCTGTGGGGGACTCATGCGGCTCAAAAAAATTTATACGGCCATGCAAGTTGTAGGCCATATGCGGCTCAGGCAAGTTGCATGCAAATGCATGCAAGCATGCAAGCAACTTAATTAAAGGGCCATGCGGCCAACTACTGCATATGCGGCTCGAGCAAGCTGCATGCAAATACAGGAAATGAATTAATGGCTAAGCAAAATGGCCATATGCGGCTAAGCACAAAAATGTGTATATACGGCTCGAGCAAGCTGCATGCAAATGCGGGCAATGAATTAATGGCCAAGTAAAATGGCCATATGTGGCTAAGCACAAAAATGTGAATATACGGCTCGAGCAAGCTGCATACAAATACAGGCAATGAATTAATAGCCAAGCAAAATGGCCATATGCGGCTAAGCACAAAAATGTGCATATGCGGCTCGAGCATAAAAAGTGCTTATGCGGCCAGCACAAAAGTGTGCTTATGCGGCCAGCACAAGAGTGCGCTTATGCGGCCAGCACAAGAGTGCATATGCGGCTCACTTATTATTTAAGCATGCAAGCATGCTTGCTAACAAATACATTAAATAATGCATGCAAGAACACAATGCATTAAATAATTAGCACGCAAGCAGATGCTTGCTAACACATGCATTAAATAATGCAAGCAAGCTGATGCTTGCTAACAAATGTATTAAATGCATACAAGAACACATGCATTAAATAATTAGCATGCAAGCAGCAAGCAATGCTTGCAAAGGCCATGCGGCCAAGATTTAATAATGGAGGGAAGGGAAAAATAGCCTATGCGGCCACTAACTGTTGCATGCAATAAATTGCACTGCCAAGCAAGACTTAATGGCCAAGCAAGATGGCATTAGTGAGTCATGGCATATGCGGCCAGCAAACAAAATTAAATACAAGCACAGTGCATATGCGGCCATGCAATTATTTAATGG
Source organism: Iris pallida (assembly GCA_029216955.1). Lineage (NCBI taxonomy): Eukaryota > Viridiplantae > Streptophyta > Magnoliopsida > Asparagales > Iridaceae > Iris > Iris pallida. The sequence continues at coordinate 12,812,093 of JANAVB010022800.1, forward strand.
CCATGCAAACAGCAAATGCCATACGGCCAAGCAAGTGATCGGCCATGCGGCCAATTCAATTAAATGGCCATGCGGCTCAGCACAAAATATTGCATGCGTCCAAGAGTACAATTAATGGCTCCCACAGAGAACATGTCCATGGAAAATACCATGGCCTCCAGGGTCCTCCAAACAACAATAGGAACCCAAACCCAGACTCCCGTAGGTCAAATTTAGGTAAAATAGAATTCTCTACAACATGGAACCATTAAATAGCAAAAATATGTATGTTTGTTAGATCAAAACTTCTGAAAACCGAAAATACCACAAGACTAGATCTACAAGAATTAACCACGAAAATGAAAAATGCTAAGTACTAAAGTGGGTTAGAAACACATGAGGAAGATAGTGGGACAATAAAAATGGAATTCTTCCATGAAGCAAGTTGCACTTGCTTAAACCTTTCTCTTTCAGGTTGGTGGAGAAGTAATGGTAGGGAAGAAGAAGAGTTAATGAAGAGAGAGAAATATTTTGTGGGATATAAATGAAGAGGGTGGTGGTAGGTAGGGTTTTTCCCTTGGCCCATGATGAACCAAGAGACACCCAAGCTGAACCAAGCCAAACCAAACAAGCCGAACCAAGCAAGGAGACAGGCAATACGAGTCTAAATACGTACACGTATACCAAAATACGTAATACGAACAATGGTCATTACAGATGGCCTGTTTGTATAACTTGATCTCTAACTTTCTAGAGACCGCACAAGACTCCTCATATCTAGCAGTCATATCAACGAGTCTTTGTTCTGTGACCAAGTGCATCTTCTTCTCTATGTCATAAAGCTCTTGTATCTTGACATAGTCTCTTTTTTTCTTTTCTTTGGTAAGGATAGCCTCATGATAGTCTACCTTGAGCTTGGCTATCTCATCCGTGTTACCGGTAGTAGATGTCTTTCTAATATCTTTGAGAAGATTAGACAATCTTGTTACTTCGATTGTGCATGCCTTAACCTCTTTGCGAGATTGTTTTTACTTATCTAACACATTTTTGTGTTCTTCAAGTAGTTTACTAAAAGTATTTTCTAACTCATCGAATGTAAAATCATCATATAGAGGGTTAGTTGATACCTTATCGAATGCTATAAGACAGACATTAGCAGTACTGCAGGGTCTGTCCTCTTCCTCTGATTTACTGGCATCACTTTCATGCCAGATGCTTGTATTTGCATACTTTCGACCAGTTGTAGCATTCCTGCTTGATCTTGATCTATCATATGGATTATTCTTCTTTGACAGTGGACAGTCCTTCTTTATATGTCCTGACTTCTTGCATCCAAAGTATATTGTTTCTTCTTTATTGCTTTCGTGCACGTCTTTCTTCCTTTGGTTTGATCTCTCAAACTTTAGTAATTTCCTGAAGTTCTTTACTAGCAAGGCTTGCTCATCACCACTAGATGACTTTTTGTCAAAATCTTTACATGCAACTCTTTTGGCTTGCGCTTTGAAGGCGATGGATTTTTCTTTAGGAATTGATTCTTCAAATTCTTGCAGGTCCAGCTCGCGGGTCATCAGCTTGCCCATGAGTGTCTCCAGAGTCATAGTGGTGAGATCGTTTCCTTCAATGGTTGTAGTAGCCTTCGGGTTTCAGTTCTTGGTTAGAGCCCATAGCACTTTCCTGATCTTCTCATGGTTACTGTAATCCTTACCAAGAGATTGCAAAGGATTAGTAATATCTAGGAAACAAGTAAACATTTGTGTAATTGACTCGCCAGATTTTATCTTAAAAGATTCATGTTCTTGTGTTAATCTGTTGATTTTGGATTCTTTTACTTGGGAAGTCCCCTCATGGGTTACCTCAAAAATTCTCCAAATACCATGAGACGTAGTACAGGTAGAAACACGATTGAACTCTATTTTGTCAATTGTACAGAATAGTGCATTGATGGCACGTACATCTAGACTAGTCTTTGATTTTTCTTCGTCTGTGTATTTGTCATGTGCCTTGTCTACAAGTTTACCTTCAATCACTATAGGTGCCGATTTTTTATAACCATCAACTACTATAGACCAAAGATCCAAGTCAAGAGACTTTAGAAAGAAAGTCATTCGTGTTTTCCAATAGGTGTAATTTATTCCATCAAAAAGTGGGGGTCTATTTGTGGATTGTCCTTCACCGTTGAATATTGATTAACGACTGCCATATACTCTCTAGGGTTGTTATATTAGAATATAACCTGCTATGATACCAATTGTAGGACTATTGAGCACCTCTAGATTGGGGATGAATAGAGTATGTGCGAGTGCAGCGGAAATAATCACCAATTAAAAATTTAACAATTATAATCTATGGCAGGAATAAAGAGACAGTAATATAAACACAGTAAGAGAAAGAAGATCAAACTCAGTGAACACCGCGATATATACTAGTTTTTCTCTGAGAGGATTAATCCAGTCGCGAGTACTCTTGCCCGCTGTTAATCTACTATTCACAAGCTAAATGAGAGCTTGTCATCTCTTTACAACATCGTGCTTGGTGACAAATATACGACCGACTTCACAACACCGTGCTTGGTGACGAACGCACGACCAACTCTAAAAACTGAGATATTTTCTAAACTTGTAACCTCTTTACAACTCTGTAAACCAAAGACTCTAAATCGAACACGATGTTACTAGCTTTGGCTAAGAGATATATAGGTAGAATGTGAAAGCTTTAGGTCACTTGAAAAACACTTTGAAGGATAGATAGAGAGAAGAGTGAATGAGTGTTTAGAAATAAAAAATTATTCTCTATTTATAGGTGTTTTTCCTGACCGAACTCGGACAGAGTTCAAACAGAGTTCGGATGCTAAGATCTCGCAAACGAACGTTGGATGCAGATTTAGAGGCAACTGAAATTCATAGTAGGGTTGACCAAACTTGGTCAGAACTCGGACCGAACTTGGCCAGAGTTCTGCCAGAGTTCTGTCACTTCAGAACTTAATTTAAATGGCCAAATTTGCATAGAAATTTTAGGCTTTTTGGATATGTAGGATTTTTGAAATATAGATAGGCTTTTGAAAGGTGGACTAGAGTTAACCTAAGCCAGTAATAACCGATCGATTTTACATTTCATATCCTAGACTCAATAAAGATAAAAATACAAAAGAAATGTAAAACTTGACTCAATATTGATTCCGGTACAAATCGCTTTTGGATGATGACTTGAAAGCTTGTAGATGCAGTCCGTTCTTTGATATTGATTTCACTGACCTGAAACATTAGTAGCAATTCGTATATTTTACGTATCGACTTAAGTCGTCGTTGATTATCAAAATAAGGTGTGACCATTAGGCAATGGGCCAACAAGTACAACGTTGGTATACGTTGTTAAAGTACAATTTTATTCCAGAACCGTTCTGACTTGTTTTGGCCATATTTTGGTATATTGTCAGTATATCGGACTTGATTGAAGGCAAAATTTATATATTTTATTAACATTATTGGATCATGATCAACAGTCCAGATATTTTCGGATGTTAGTGCTCTAAATACGTATTTTCTAACACTAATCAGAAGAGACTACAATTAATCTAAGGAGAGAGTTTTCTTAAGGTTACAATTTTCTAAGAAGAGGAAGAGGTAATTCGGAGTTTAGTGGGTTGCTTCAAAATTAAAGAGATCATTTCGAGAAGTTCTATAACGGACATTTCTCTTCTCGTCTTTGGTAATCCTTTTACACTCATTGTAATCTATTTATATCTAGTTGAAGTATTGCGATGATATGTGTGAAACCACCTTAGAGGGGAGGGAGAGGTGAATAAGGTCAAGCTTACTAATCAAGCACAACAAGATTGCTAATGAACAATTTAAAAATTAAGAATGCAAGGGAAGAAGCAATAAAATACCGACACCCGATGTATCATGGTTTTCTCCGTAAGAACAGTCCAGTCTCGAAACTCTCTCCGACTTTAATCTACTATTATCGTAAATAGTACAACGTGAGCTTTGATCTGAAGACTCACCAACTTCTTACATGAGAGCTTTTATTCGAAGGCCTCTCCGACTTCAATACATGAGAGCTTTGATCTGAATACTCTCCAACTTTAACCTCTTTACAAGATGGTATTTGATCTTCTTACAACAAAGTTGAAGATCTCACTTTTACAACTCAAGAACACTCTAACACAATTTGTGGATAGGCAAGTGAAAGGTTTGGTAGAATTTTTTGTGGATAGGTTGTAGTATATTAGAAATTTTTAGGTTCAAAGCATCAACCTTGAATGAAGGAATTTAAGGCTATTTATAACAAAAGTAATGGAAAGTACAAATAATGCAACTTTCAGTCAGCTGACGGATCGAAGATCCGTCGAATTTATGCGAAAGTCTGTCGGCTCATTCGCCTACATATGACAACGGCTATAAAAAGAGTCGTTGGGCTTCCTGTTGGGATAGATCCGACTGCTGGATTTTGAACGAAAATAATTCAGATATCCGTCGGATTTCCTCGAACGTCCGTCGGATAATCTGAAGGTTCACAGAAGGTATTATGTGTTCCGTTCGGATCATCCTTCGGATTTCCGCGGAGGTCCGTCGGATCTTCCGACTGACTGCCCAAAAATGGTCCTGGATTATTATCTATCCTAGCTTTCGATTTGCCATCCATGTCTTGAGTTTATAATTATTCGTAAGACTCATTACATACTCCAGATATACTATAGCAGGTGCAGACTTCTTCAGAGTCATGAAATGATGATAGCATGGCTTGGCTTCTTCACTTGATAGATGATGTCATCTTTCCTTGATGACAGCTGTCGAAAGATACCCAGATTGTGAAACCCTGAATGCATGGCTCCGGAGATGTCCTTGGATGGTTCAGAAAAATCTTGTGGAATACCGTCATCTTTGGCCTACCATGATTTATTCATTGCATATGACTATGTTGATTTTGCTTATTGTTTTTCTGCAAATACATATCAGGCGAAACAAAACAATATACATTGTAGCAAGTATGATAAAATTAATGTACATTAGGACTATGCTAAGTTTAAGTATAACATTATGATATCATTAATATTTATGCTATCACTATAATATTTAAACTTAATCGAATAACCACATTAAAAACATAGATCATTGGGCTTTTCTGATTATGACAACTCGGTTAAATTTAAGATAGATATAATAGAAATTCATATCACTAATATGTAAAACAATAAGAACATACCATTAAAATATATACGTATAAGTAAAGATGCTATAATGATTGCATGAAGATTAGTGATAATATAATGCCAAACATAATCGATTTATCATATTCAAAAGTATGATACAATCATTGGGGCAACATTGTGTGTATCGCTGGAGGAGTTTGTAAACGAGTCGATGTACTTTCCTTTAGTGGATACTTTTGCTCTTGTGATGTCTTCGATTCTCACCAAATTCTATTAGTTCGGGGAAACGATTTTCTGTTCCTAACAGTAACATTGCATGTGAGGTTAATTATTGCTCATATTATTAGATAAGGGGATAACTTGACATCTACCACGCAGACAGAGAACATACCGCGGCATCTTTAGATGTGGACGACAACTTGACAAGGTTTGTTAAATGAAGTTTTCACATACAGTTCGATGGCTCTTTCTACAAAAGAGTGATTGAGCACTCCGCATTGGTGCTCCTCTCACATCACCATTTTGCGGATTTCACTCTCAGTCTCTGTCGAATCATCAAAGTGATGGTAGGTTTCTGGAATTCTTGTGGGTGGCAGCAGCGAGCTGGGGCCGGCCCCAGCCAGCCAGCATCCATCAGTGACTCTTTACGACGAAAACGAGTGGGAGGCCTTCGGGATAAGACTGTCATTTTCATCTGACAGATTGTCAGCATTAACTCATTGTTGGTCTTTACTGATAGAAACATAATGATTTCTTCTTTTTCTTCTTGTATCTTTTGCCAAAGTTAACTCTTTCCCAATCAACAACATATTAACTTACTTGCATGAATAGATTTGTCTACCCAACATCATCAATAGATTAGGGTGAAAGCGCTAATTTGCATTTAGACCCTGAATTTTAGATTGGTTTAGAGTTTAAGTCCTGACATGTACAATTAAAAATATTGGATCCTGGATTTTACCTTCCCCAACCCCCACCCCCGTCTGACAATGTCATATAAGCTCCAGAGGGTATAATAATAAAAATGAAACCCAAAAAAAACAAAAATCTAGATTCAAACTTTCTAATTGGAAATGTCAAGAAAGTATAAAGTCCAAGGTCTAAACGCTAATTAACCCTAAAATGAAATCCGTGCATACCTACCCTCGTATTGCCGGGACGGGGCCTCCTGTCCCTTCGTGACCTGGTCCGCAGTTCCTAACACCACCTCTGCCAAGTAGAGAGTTCCTATAAACATTGCTGGAGGATAATTAGCAGATATAATACAGTGCCCTCAAGGAAAAGAAAGAAAAGCAATACATTAGTATCACAGGAAATGATAAAGCCCCAGAAGAAATGAACTCTCTTATAACCTTCCTTCTCTTCGTTATGATTCCACGCCTGTACTCAAAATTATCATTGGATCTCTATTCAAGGCAGTGTATATATTCAGGGGACACATATATATTATATATGGTAGCTGGAAACAAATTGGACAATATTCACTTTGCACATCCAGCAGCACAAATAAAAACAACTGTTAAGGAAAACACCTTCCATATGCACAAGAAGAACATCAATCGTTCTCCTATAATCAAAACGATAGTTCATTCAGACATGTATATCATAAGCTACAATACTGTAATTTTATCAAGAAACATATACACATCAACTGGCAGCGAAAGCGGCATCCAATGCCTGTAGGATGCTGGCAGTGTCAAACTTGAAATTTCTGAAGCTTTTACCGGGAGCAGTGTCGACATTTGGCTGGTCCGATCCCACTCTGTGCAATGAGTTTTCTGAATTTCCACCTCCGGAGCTGCCTTTCGCTTTCCAGACACATGTTCCTAATTGTATTAAGAAAGTGTGTATTAGTTCAACAACAACAAAGCCTTTATCCTTGGGGCAGCTATTATAATCTTTTCTTCCATTCAGCTCTATTAAAGGTCATGCTTTTGTAACATTAAGATAACCTATATCCTTCTTTGCTTGCAACCTCAACCCAAAGTTCGTTTAGGCTTTACCCAAAACTTATTTGTGCAAGAATTGTGAATCATAGGAAACTTTTTTAGGCTACGTTAAGACCCCAAAAAAAACTTAACAGTTCAAGTTTGTTTAGGATTACCCAAATTCATTAGTATAATAATTGTGAATATTATGACAGGTATATTTTTTCGTAGGATACATTGACAGTAAAATTTACAAAAGAATCGTCATGTATGCCAAATCAAGAATTGACACCCATTGTGGACTACATAAACAACATAAATGACAAAATTAATGGTCTATGTAGTGTTATGTATATAAATTTTCTTTCTCATTGGCGCGGTACGAAAGTATGTACATTGAACAACGTACTTGATTTGCTTCACGAATACTTGGTCAATGAGCACATTGCACAGTGGACCCGGTCAAGGAACCATCGTACAAGAACTCCATTGGAACTGCAATCACAATGGAAAGTTGAATAGAGATTTGGAGCATTCGTATTCCCCCCCCCCCCCCCCCCCCCCCCCCCCCCCCCTTTTTACTTCCCACTGATTTAAGATTTCTCTCTTCCTAATTATTTAAGCTGTGGAGGCCATTGTAAATCAAAGGCTTTTTCGCCCAGTTATCTCCCTCAAAACTGTTCTTTCCCAATTCTCTTTCCAGCAACTTTGCATGACCAAGAAGGCCAGCCTTGGGCCTGTATCACTCATCCACCACCACCACCACTCCTTTCTCTCTTCCATGATGACTCTTTCTTGCCCATAACAATGATAACAATATCCAGAGAATCTTCCTTTAGGATTCATGTACTTATTTCTTTTTTTGTAAATACAACAAATGCAATGCTAAAGTAAAGATGTAACAAACCTTTGCTAGAGGTATCGGATTTCTGAGCTACAGGAGGATGGTTTGAAATCCAAGTTTTCAGAGATCTGTAAGTTTACGAAGTTAAAAAGTAAATTTCATCGATCAAGGAGCAGAACTGCATTCAAGAGTGAAGATATTCAAGAAATACTGACGTTAAGAAGGGTGCAACCATGTAAAGCTTCAAGCCATTTAGTCCACGTGAGATTGTATCATCACCTGCTGGCTGAAGATCTTCAAGCCTGTGCCATGAGATTTCCTGCAGGCAACATTGAACCACGTTGAAATAGTTGTACAAAAACATTTGCCAGGTTAAAATAGTTGTACAAAAACATCCTACAATATAGCTTTCAGTCAGTTATGAGATATTTGATAGAAGATCAGTCAAGGCGCCGATATAAGCACAACCTAGGAAGCATAGGCACTCCTAAAATGGACATATCTGTGTGATAGTATCCGACAGGTCACAGTTATAGACACAACATACTCCATAATAAACTTCAAAATGCCAAATTTGTGCCATGTACGTTACCAAGTCGGTATTGTCTCACATCACTTCATCTTCATGCCCATCTCTTCTAGGCAACATCACAGTCAAACGACCAAGAAAAGTTTCTGCAACAATACCACTAGACGTAGGGTTTACATCAAAATCTTATTGTGATACTAACTAATGCTACTAAGAATTACGGAAGTAAAAACAAAAAAAAAAATTAATACACAATGCGAGTTAGAATACTGTGCCCCTGAAATCTGAATGTCTAACTTCTGGAATAATTGGAAATTGATCAGGCAAGTGAGAATGGGGCAGATGAGGACGTATCCCCAACATGATCTCCTTTAAGGAAAAGGAGCATTGACAGATAGATGCTAAACAAGTGTGCAGTGATTTATAACTAGAGGTTTTGTCAAGCTTGATGATGTTATTCCTGTGAATTTCAGCCTTAGCTGCTCAATGGGGCGTTTGACCTAAATCCCAAATTTTATATCTGTAGTAGACTATATTCCTCCTCAGTCATTTGGTCTGTGCTCATAATTTCTTTCATGGCTGACTGGCTAATCATAGGAAACCATAACCTTGTCTTTATAGCCATGTCTCACCAGTTTTGCCAGACTATACAAATTGTTTGATCCCAGTATCATATATGGCATTTAACCTCACGTAACTCGGAGGAAATTGCAAACCAGGCAACTTTGGAAACCAATCAAGGAACTAACAGTTCACCATGGCCCATCATAATGCAACACGCACGAGCCCTCACCTGATATATAACCTAGAAGAGAGACTTCAATGGTGACCAGATCCACCTGGGATGGAGACTTGGAGGGTAAAAAGACAATAGTGGATTCTATGGTCAATTCTGGTTTCAATAAAAAATAGCAGGCAATTAGGAAACATTATAGTACTAATTTGTGTAGTATTACAGCATGTATTAAAATGTAAATGTTAAGTTTTATGTATTATCTTTCTTGAATGTGTGTATACACTGTTATAAAAAGATCTGTCTGCAAGAGGGACTTCTTTTTACTCTTCCTGCGTATAAAAGAAGACATCTTGGTTTGTGGTTTTGTAGCATGCATGTGCTGCACAAGGCTGAGATATTATGAAGCAAATTACCCAGATACTCAATAAATCCATAAATACATACAGGGGCTTGTAAGCTTTGAGGATCTTGATGGACGTCCAGTCAATATCTTCAAAAATGCATCATACTAGAGATGAACTTACTTTGAAGTTTTAACCTTGTGAAATATTAGTATAAGAAATATATTTGTAGCACACTGTGTCCCTAGTGCTTATTTCTACAAACATTAGCTGTGATAATGTTATGCCCATTCCCTTCCAAGAATTGTTATAATATGGTCAGGATGAATCATATGATCAATGTTTATGAAAGCACGAAAAAAGGGAAATTATATTTAACTCCTAGTTTATGCATCCCAATTTTTGACTCTTCAGTATACAACTGTGATAGTTTTGTATTATTGTAATCAGATAATTAAATAACATTGTTTTTGTTCAATAAGATTTATTCCCATTATATTGGAGGTTGTGACGATTAGAATTATATTAGGTATAGGCTTCTAGTTTCTTTTGTGAAATCCTTTGTACTTAGAAATCCTACTGATAAAAATATACTAACGTCAAATAATTCTTATGTTGGATAAGTTTAATTTCAATATTGATTAAATTTTATTAATCCTAAGGTTTCTATTTATATGTTTATCAAGTATTAGAATTAGATTTCTATCATTATTTCCTTGAATATTATTATTAGGAATTAGACTTCGATTGGGATTTTATTTATATGCAGGGTTCTGTGCATAGAAGGATAAATATTTTTGATTTAGGCTGATTTCAAGTCAGATTTAGTTAGGTTCAGATCTGCATTGTGCAGCCGTAGTAAATCAGCTACATCTCCTAGGAAACAACTCCATTTTGGGACCCCAATTTGGAAAGGTGAAAAATAGGATTGCAACTTTTGTGTTAAACGCCTTTCAAGATTATGTCATTATGACCTTAAAAAATGTAGTTGAAGTAGAAACTCGAAGTTAATTCAGATTTAGGTAATACTCTAGGAGACAAGGTCTGAGATACAACAGGGTCGTGTTATCTATTAACAATCAAATTTAATTAGGACATATCCCTTTGAATGTACAACAAACAAAATTCTGATAACAATAGATTTCTCAGGTAAGCATATATATTAGATGAGAACCCAAAATAAACCTAATCCAAGTTGGTATGGGATTAAATTATGTTAAGCCAAATTAGATCAGAGCAGCCCAAAAATAACCTTGATCTTATTAGGGTTTATAGGAGCCTATACATAGTTATTTTCAACTTTTCATTATTTTTCTCCTAAAATCCAGTCAGCAAGGACCACCAAGCATTTCCACGCTTTAGTAATATCTTTCTTCAAACTCTTATTGATTCTTCCTTCAAAATATTCTACCAAGACCCTAGCCGACCCTTTAATCGTGTTCTTCTCAGCGATATCTTTCATTAATTTTGTATCCATAAGTGTGCTAGCAGTATGTACTGCCAGTTAACATGTTTTATCATCATATACAGATTTTCACAAAACTCCCATCAACCTATCTAACTATACGTATGTAATGCAAGTCCTATAGAATCAAAGATTCTACTAAATTTCTCACGGTATCACGTACATTCTCAAAGCTATGGTCTTTTCATCTTGAGATGGGTGTCAATGTGATCTTGAATATTACAATACAGAGCGACACAGACTTCAATGTGATTTTGAACATGAATGTTTTTGTCAGCTTCGATGAGATCACTCGACAGGAGTCATAGACAAGGTAGTAGTGTTTATTTGTAATTCGTTTGACCACCATCATATTGAAGTCGTGCTTTGATACCTACATAACTTCATCACTACATCAATTATTTAGAGACTTGCTGATGTTATTGACTATATCAAATCATTCATAGAGTTACAATCTCTGCTTTTTTTATGATGTCAAAACCATTAGCCAATATCACAATAAAAATATTTTTTTTCTTTAACATGCACTCCCCTCAATATGAGTATCTATATCATGCCCTCCTCAATATATGTATAGGTATATAGCATTCACCCTCAATATATGTCCCCCCTTCCCTTCTGACATTGATATCCACAAGATGGAAGAGCAATACATATATAAAATCAAATGATAATGCATAAGAGGGCTAACATATAAAACTAACAACATACTAAAAAGTCACACACAAGCCAAAATAACATATAGATAAGGCAAGAGTCATACATAACTAAAGGAATAAACAGTCATAGAAGCCAGATAATAAAGTCAAACCTGCAATAATAATAGGAAAAACAGTCTATAAACAGATAAGAAACATGAGCCACTAGTCCTGAGGTAAGAAACATGAGCCACTAGTCCTGAGGCGAGGTACGGTTTCTCTTCCGGTCATAGACATGAGATAAGTTGCTCGGTGGTGGCAATAATTATGGTGCAAACACTCCTACCCGGCTAAGAGAAGATGTCTCAAAACTCCATTGTAAGGGTAGGTATTGAAGCTCCGAGAGAACCAAAAAAATATACAGTATAAGAAAACTGTGAGTATTGTGCAACCAACTGGTCATACTGAGCATGGTGCCACGTACGCTCCCGGTCACAATATGCTTAAAACAAAGCCGGTGGATTATATGGAGGGGTAGTGGACCAAGATAGACCATAGGTAGTATTATGTTCAGTATCCATGTCTGCGTCTTTTCTCGTAGCATCATGGTCATTGTTAACGGTCTCTACATCGTCCTCATCTGCATGCTCATCATCATTATCAGAATGCATCTCTTATTTATGTTGAAGGTTCCTATCCAAATCCTACTAGTTGTTCTGGAGTTGTTTTGATATCCAGTTACTAGTGATCTTAAACTGCCATCCACGTCTCTTTATGTATTTCATGGTGCTCATGTTATCCCTGCACATTCTTATCCATGCACATTTTGATGATGATGATAAGCCGATCGGTGAGGATGGTGTAGAAACTAGCGACAACCTTAATGCTGTGAGAAATAATGGAAACATGGATACTGGACATGATGTTGTCTATTATCTCTCTTGGTTCATCATCCTGCCTCCGTCATCTGAGCCACCTTCTTGGTTCAAGCATATCATGACCAGGACACCCAGGCTTAATATGACAAGTGACTTTCCAACACTCACAATCTGCCTCTACTATAAGATAATTTTGATGCTCTTGAGGATTCTGTATCTACACTTACTGCGGAGTTTCACAATGCCTTATCTCGATGGAGGAGGAGCAAGGCATCATTTTCATAGTCACACCAAACAGTTCATCTTTTGTCGAGATGCCTCACTTCAGGACTATCAGCACATTTTTCTTATTTGTTCGTAAATATTTTTTTATTATTGTGTGTGACTTTAATATCAAGTTTGTTGTCTGAGTGTGTTCATCATTTTTTTGTATAATTTTGTGCCTCATCTTTGTACCTTATTTATGTATCTTTTTAGCTTATTTGTGACTGAATGTTTAGTCATACGTATATTGAAGGCAAAAGTATGATATACATATGCATATACCAAGATTGAGGACATCTTAAAGAAAATCATATTTTATAGTGATCTTGACTCCTGGTTATAGCATCACCAAAAAGGGGAGATAGTAACTCCAAGAATGATTTTAATAAGTCAAAGTCATTAGCAAGTCGATAATGAATTTCTCTACTGAGAAGCTTATGTAGGCATAAAAGCATGGCTTCAATATAATAGTGGTCAAACGGATTAAGAAAGAATGCAACAACATACATAATGTTATGTGATGAGCAGTGGTGCCACGATGCATGGCGAGGTGCAAGATACCCGTAACGCCAAAAAAGCATGGCGCAGTGTGCATCTCATTGAAGCGAGGCACAAATTTTATGGTTTTTATAATAATCTAGAAAATCCAATAACATCATAACAACTATCTAAACAACAATCTAGCATCCGCTTCTTAACAACACAATACAATATATCATCATTCAATCGATTTTAGTATATAGAATGGTACAACCTTATGCAAAACAAAGTTAAAACAACCTGAAAATTATACATCAATACATCTGATCTAATATGTAGCACAAATTCCTGACAACCAATTGCACAAGTGAAAACGAAACGAATTACTTCTTAGTTAGTCGAATAACTTAACTATTAAAAACAAGCATATTACTTTAAATATGAAGGAAGAAAGTAGACCAAACTCTTTTCAGTAAAGATAATAACTCAAATAAGATTTTGCGAGAACTTAGAAGATATCTACAAGCATTGTAACACCATACTAACACGAGGGAGAAGAAAGAAAAAAAAAAATCTAATTGGAAACAGGCTATGTTAAATTAATGTAGCTATGTATGTTGTAGCAGGTGCATTGTTGGACTAGTGATGTGTCAACAAATGTCCATTTCCTCAAAGAACTTGTTGGTGTGGGGGTCATACCAATCTTGCAATATGAAGTTCATTGAGATAATGAGAAGAGAAATAACAAAGACCTTAAGTTGAAATTAATTAGCAGGACATTAAAGAATATGATCATGCATCAAATGCGATAATAGCAAGTTACAAAAGAAATTCAGAAATTAAATGAAAAATAAACAAAGAAAAAATATAATAGAACAAAATAAAGTAACCTTGAGCGGAAAAAAGTAGAGAAGCAGGGGGTGGAGGAGGAGCTTAGATAGGTTCTGGTCAGTGGCGAAAGAGAAGAAAGAAGAGAAAAAAAGAGGTGGCTTTCACAGAAAAGAAAGACAAAAAAGAAAGGGAGGATTTATGAAATGCCCAAAAACTAAAAAAGTTTTATGTAAAACCCACCGCTAAAAAAACTTTCATCGCGTGCCCAGAATTAGAGAAACTTATCCAAAGCGGGTTCCAAATGACCATTTTGTCCTTCCTTTTAATTTATTGAAAACACCCACGAAACTGCTCTTAAAAAAACGTTTCGATACTTCATCTTCTTCCATACGCTGCTCACTTTCAAATCTAGGTTTTCTCCTCAAAAATCTTCAAAAACTCGTCGGAAAATTTCGGAAAGACCGGGACAAACTGCAAAAGTGCTAAAACGGAGGTCCAAACATCATTTTTTTGCGATTCTAAAATTTCGGAAGGCCGTCTAACGGTGAAGCGGTTATTTTCAGTCTCCTCGACGATACGCTCATTTTGCGACAAACGGGACCTCGTTTCGACCTCCCAGTCAAAAGTTATGGCTCTCCAAAGTTTCAGCTGACCATAAAATGCAGGAGAATGGTCATTCTCCGTCTTAGAACACGAAAAATGTTAATTTCGCATGAAGGTGGTCATTCTCCGTGTTAGTAACACGGAGAATGTCATTCTCCGTCTTAATTTACACGGAGAATGACATTCTCCGTGTTACTAACACGGAGAATGGCATTCTCCGTCTTAATTTACACGGAGAATGACCACCATTCTCCGTGCTAAATTACACGGAGAATGACTATTCTCCGTCTTAATTTACACGGAGAATGCCATTCTCCGTGTAGTTTATCACGGAGAATGGTCATTCCAGTGTTAAAACACAGGAGAATGACCATTCTCCGTGTTAAAACACAGGAGAATGACCATTCTCCGTGTTAGAAACACGGAGAATGCCATTCTCCGTGTTAAATAAAACGAAAAATGTTATTCTCCGTGTTAAATAAAACGGAGAATAGCATTCTCCGTGTAATTTAGCACGGAGAATGGTTATTTCAGTGTTAAAACGCAGGAGAATGGCATTCTCCGTTTTAAATAAAACGGAGAATGACGTTCTCCGTGTTAAATAAAACGGAGAATGGTCATTCTCCGTGTAATTTAGCACGGAGAATGGTCATTTCAGTGTTAAAACGCAGGAGAATGGCCATTCTCCGTGTTAGAAACACGGAGAATGTCATTCTCCGTTTTAAGTAAAACGGAGAATGGCATTCTCCGTGTTAATTTACACGGAGAATGGTCATTCTCCGTGTTAAATAAAACGGAGAATGGTCATTCTCTGTGTAATTTAGCACGGAGAATGGTCATTTCAGTGTTAAAACGCAGGAGAATGGCCATTCTCCGTTTTAAATAAAACGGAGAATGGCATTCTCCGTGTTAATTTACACGGAGAATGGTCATTTCCAGTGTTAAAACGTAGGAGAATGGCCATTCTCCGTGTAATTTAGTTTTTTCAGGAATAAAGAGTTTCGTTCTTCTTTCAAAGCGATGATAATTCTTATGGAAAAGAAGAAGAAAGATCTTCTCTCCACAATTGACGTCGATGAAGATGATGATGATGGTGATGATGACGAGCGATGATCTGAGTTCGACCGAAGAAAAGCACACCGAACTACGAACGATCTTTGCGATCTCTGCTGAAGATGAGAGCAATGAAATTCAGATTTTCCGTGAAGAAGAAGAAGACGAAAATCGCAATCCAGATCTGAGTTTTTTGAATTCAAATACATATAGATGACCAATTCGCGCGGAGGGGTAGTTTCGGTATTATAAAAATAGCAGTTTCCAGCGGGTGGCATCTAAAAGGGAATCTTGGAATATTTAACGTGAAAATACTTAATTCTGGGCATTTCATAAAACTCATCCAGCGGGTGGGCATTTCATAAAAGCCCATCCCGAAATTGGGTTTCTCAGCAATTTCCAGAAAAAGAAACAATGACTACTAGGGTTATTATTGGGCTGGGTTTACTTGTGGGCCTGGATGGTCAAGTTATTTTAAGTATATAAAACAAAGCACACAGCGTACCGTGTCTGGCACCCTGTGCCATGGCGTGCTATAGCACACTTAGGCGTGCGCCGAGCGCAATGTTTGGTGGCGAGGCTAGGCACCACACAGCGTCTCGCACCAATGGTGCATGCCGGATACGCCATTGACAACACATAGGATGAGTGATCACATTGAAGCTGACAAGAACATTCATGTTCAAGATCATATTGAATCTCGTATCACTCAGTATCACAATATTCTTCAAGATCTTATTGAAGCTTGTACTATTTTTCAAGATGTAAAAAATGAGAGTGATTGATACCATGTAAAATGTAGTAGAATATATGGTTAAGGACTTGCATTACATACACATAGTTAGATGGATGCATGAGAGTTTAACGGAAAATCTTAAGTTTTTGATGATAACATGCTTTGTCTCGCCAAATTTAACATGAGGTGAACAATAAAAGTTTTCTGATTAAATACTCCATATACCTTATTAGTTCGAGAATATCCAAGAACAACTCCTTTCTCGGATTTAGGATCAAATTTGCCTAACCTCCTTAGTATTGATAATGAAACATTTGCAAAAAAAACATTGAAAATAACCTATTTTAGGAGGTCTATACAAACAAGTTCATACAGTGTCTTTTGGTGTATTTTTCTGGAAGTGGTCTAATTAGTACTTTATGTAAGGTATAGAAGCCATATATACGACTTTCACCGAAAGTTATGGGAGGAACTATCATTTAACATGGTTCTTCCCGCTTCTTAAAGCATTCTATTTTTCCTTCCAATAACTTTATCTTGTTGTAGAGTTCTCCGTGTAGAACTTTAATGTAATATGTTATGCTCATCTCAAAAATCGAAAAATTTATCATGCTCAAATTCATTGCCACGATCACTTCTAATTTTCACAATGGATGTTCGAAATTCTTTTTGAATTCGTCAAAATTTTGAAAAGGCTTCACTAGTAGTGCTTTTGTATAGAAAAATTCACCTATGCGCCAACTAATCCACAGTGCACTTTAGGTATAAAATTCCACAACAAGATATTTCATGAACCAACCTTCAGCAAACTGTCATCATGTCACGTATACTTCCCAAAAGGATTTAAATTAAGATTGATTATTAAACATATATAGGTAAGATATTTTACCAGATATATTAACTTACACTGATCTCCTTTTTAGTAAGAGGCGCAAAAAGAGAGTCTTCCTTCACACCAGTTATTATGTAGAGTCTAACCCTCTGTTGACCTATTACAACCTCAATATAATCATCCATCTTCAATAGTTTTGAAACATCACAACCTGTTTCCTCCAAAACCTGCATTGATTTATTTAGTAGGTGATGCGCATGTAGTTGAACAGTTAAGAAAAGCAGGTAAAAAAAAGCAGAAAATTTTTAAAGAAAAAGTTGCATACGGAGGCCTGCTCTTGGAAGCTCCAAAGTTAAAGATGACTTGTTATTCAGACTATGTTATAGCAATTGGAATTGACCTTAATGTGAAACCTTCATTCCTATATCAATGAGCAATTATTGAAAGGAACATAGTTACCGGTGCACCTGAACTCCCATTGGACCACATTCCAGTACAAGCGTTCCGGTTCAGGTACGTTCCCGATCTGGATTGTTATGGTGCTCGATCCGGATCGTTAGCGATATGAATCAATCTTTAAAATCTCACTTAAAACTTGCTTTTCCAGAAGATTCTTTTAATGTAAGAAAGTCGGAATATTTTTTTAGATTTATCGTCAATTGGGGTTTCACAGCTACATATTCTTATGATCTTTTGACTTCATTGCTCATGAGCCACTAGTCTATTTTGCTATTTGCAAGTTGTCATGCACATAAGAGAATGAGCTTTAAAAAACAAAAAAAGAGAATGAGCTTATAAAAATATGATGTTTTTGTTATTTTATATGAAGGTTTTGAGTCATTTATCATTTTATTTTAGTTTGTGGTTTATTTACATGTTTTGATTTGTAACCAGTGGCATTGTACCATTTTTTTTAAGTGATGCATTCTAGTTGATGTATGACAAAGAAAGTGAAGTTTTTACATCTCAGTGATCCATTGAATTAAAAAGCGCGCCTAGGCGCAAGGCGCAGCGAGGCGCAGGGACAGCGCCCAGGAACAAGCCAGGCGCACCACCTTAAAAAAGCGCGCGCCTAGTGTAGAAAGACGCAGGCTCCAGGCGCTCAACAAGGCACGCCTAGACGTAAAGTTACTTTAATATATATATATATATATATATATATATATATATATATATATATATACCAACCTTCTATATACATGTTATATAGTTTATGGGCTTTATTGGAAAGTATAGAAATTATTGTCATTAATATTATTGTGGGTTTTAGATTGTTTTTTAAATTAGAATGTACTATATTTACAGGCTTAGGCTTATATATATGTGGTTTGTATATTATATGTATATAGTTTGGGTTATTTATATCTAATGGGCTTTTAGATTGTTATATATATATATATATATATATATATATATATATATATATAAAAAGAATAATTTTGTGCCTATGATTTGTGATATTTTCAAGGAATTTGGACTTCTATGTAGCTAAGTTTTTAAATGTAGATATTTTTTACATATAAATAAAAAGCGCGCCTAGCTTTCAAAAGGCGCGTCTTGAGCCTTGCGCCTAGCGCCTCAGGCTCCAGGAACCTTTGCGCCTTGGTGCGCCTTTCGCCTTTTAAAACTATGCAGTGATCTTCCTGAATGAAGTAAAGTAACGACTTTAATTTTTCTTATGTTGCATACAAGGCTTTATGACACAGTTAGTGGGTCAAGTTTGAACAAATAACTAGCATGGACCCAATTAGTACTTTAAGGCATTAGCGTACCATGAACCGAATTGGCGAACCAATTCACCTTACCCCCTTAGTGCTGAAAATAAAGACAAGTAGCGTACCCCATACCGAAACATATACAATGACCCAGGATGTAATGCATTCCAGGTAACTATGGAAAGGAATCACAAATTGAAAACAATGATATATTGTGACCCAACTAAGGTGTTCAATGTTGTAGCCTTAACTCTTTCAGATGAAAAGATGTACTTAAAGGCACTCGCTAGTACGTTCAGGTCCAAAAAATCCAATTGAGGAAACTAAATACTCCTTCCCCTATGCATACCAAGACTACATGGGCCAGCAAAGCAAAGTTTCTATTAGGAAGATGAATGTATGTGTGCGGAAGGGGGTATATAGAGCACCTTAGCTTCTGCTTAGGTAAGTTACTAGTGTCGTCCCTAAAATACCACATGATGGGCCGTTCATGCTCACCAATTATGTGACACATGGATCAAAAATCTCATGTGAAGTTTTGTACCATATGATGCAAGAGTACCGATCAACTATTGGTCAACAAGTCCAAACATTTATCCGACCATTTGATCAATTGAGTCATTCTGGTAGATATAGAAAAATTTGACTACCATATTTTACAAATCTTTTCTTAGGATAAATTATGCATGAAATAAATCTAGCAAATTTGACTAAGATAAGTGTTTTCTATGTTTAGGATTATGTCATATTTTTATTTCTTCTTTTCCAAGAAATGTAAGCCTATATAAATATATAAGGTTGTATGAGTTATTTCTCTCTCCAATAATACTACTTTTAGTTTGTGAATTCCTTTCTAAATTACATGTGGATTCCAATCCCGTGGATCAAGAAAGTTCGTAAGAACGTTCGTTCCCCAACGTTGGTTATCCATGCTTTGCTTTGGCTTCATTCCACCCTCTATCAGCATGTTTTGGTGAGCCATCGCCAACAAATTCATTTCTGCAAAGCTACTCGGTGCTATAGGAAGATACATATAGTATTTTTCCTACATCGACAATCTCTATACAACTGGCGCCTTTCAATCGTCTCTGCGCACTATTGTCACCGTACTCTTGCTTTTGATCGTCTCCATCTACCACCGTCATCGTTCTCCTATTCCGATCCACCCACCAAAAAAAAAATCTCCTACTAGTCGTTGATACGTTCCTGATCATCATCTATCATTGCTGCAATTACTTCCCCCTCGATCATTCCTCCACGTCAGACCGCCGCCATCATCACTCCAACTTCCTTGTCGACTATATTCATCACTCGCACATAGTTTTCTCCGACCAAGTGTTACCCTTTAGCGAAGTCGATCCTGTCCTACACCTTCGTTTGGTATCACATGCATATCCAGACCCGCGAGATCTTCACCAGTGCCTCAACAAGTTGTCCTCGCTCAGGCCAACAACATCCGAGATTTGAAACTCCAGTGCCGACCATCAGCTATCGTCAGCCTCCACTTCGATTCCGTGCATACCACGACATGTTTGTTTGCCTGCCTCCCGCGCACGTCACCGACTCTGTTCGACCACCTCGTTGACCCTCTAAGTTAGCACTTCTCTCTTAGACCCGCTGATTACAGACCATTAACAAAAGGAGCTTATCTTCATCGCCAGCCTTTGTGCCCAACCTCGATCATTAACATCTCAAGTGATGTCGGTAATCTTTCGATCTGCATCGCAGTGGTTTTCTCAATAGGACCTGTTCGCGCGAGTCCAGGACCTCTCCAGCCTCGTAGATTCCCTCGTGGTTGGGGTCTTCATCCCTAACAACTTCGTCGACTCCTTCACAGACGCTCCTCCATCAAAGTTGTCCCAGCCACCTCCTTGACCGTCGCTCGTCCTAATCCTCGTCGACCAATTGCCACCCTACTCCTCGAGTTCTGGTATCGCCTCCTGCTAAACCCACGTCTCCCAGAGCCCTCCAACCTCCAGGGTCACCACCAACCACCCCCTTCAATTATAGTCAATCACCACCAACTCAAGCCAAAGCCCCCCTTCCCCTCTCCAAAAAGTATAACCCCTAACCCTAATATCTTTCCTCTTTCAGCCTCCAGATTTCCTTTTAAATCTGTTAATCTTAAAATCCATTACCCTTTAAATCCGTTTGAGATCCACCACTTATTAAACTTAACCAATCTATCACTTTCCAGACCCACTGCTTTTATCCTATAAACATGATATCTAAACTGCTTCTCTTTCACCCCTAATCCAAAATCACAATCCAAAAGATTATTCAGGTATAAGCAAGATGAGGATGATTATTCCTTCTTTTGATAGCCATATACGAGTCGATAAGCAACTTGATTGGATTAAGTTCTTTTAATTGCTTAGAAATTTGTCCATAACTCACTAGCACTAAGTTAATTGTTGAGTCTCAACTCAAGGGAAAAGAATTATCATGGTGGACTAAAGTACAAGACTCTCCGTGTATCTCAAGGAAAAGTTCCTATTGAGTCGTGGTCCAAGATGCGACAACTAATACAAGAACAATTTCTTCCTCTCATTTCGATCAGAGTTATTTGAAGTGTAGAAAGGAATAGTTGATGATTTATTATTCAAGAGGGAGTACACATATATAAGAGGATGCTAGCATCTTCCTTCTTTCCTATCCAATGTGGGACTAAATAAGCCTTTATAGTTCAAGACTCTCTCTCAAGATGGACGATAGATCAATCATCCCGATCTTGTTACAAAAGATATCAAACTCTCTCAGACTTAAACCTTTAGTTAAACAATCAGCTAGCTACTCCCCTGATTTCATATAGCTCAAAGTCAAAACTCCTCTGTTCAACTGCTCCTTGATGAAGAACCGATCAATCTCGACATGTTTGGTGCGATCAAGCTGAACTAGATTGTTTGCCATATCAATTGTTGATTTGTTGTCACACCAAAGTTGCAGAGAGTCTGCTCTAAATAAACGCATCTCAGACAATAAGCTATTCACCCACATCATCTCGCATAAGCTAACTGCCATAGTCTTGTACTCGGTCTCAGCTGTAGACCTAGCCACTACATCTTGCTTCTTGCTACACCAAGATACAAGATTGTCTCCAACAAAAACATAATAACCTGTAGTGGACCTGCGATCGTCCATACAACCTGCCCAATCGGTATCACAGTAGCCTTCAACTCTCAGATGTCCAAAACTTTTCAACCATAACCCATACAACCTCATCTCTAAAGAAACTTTCGCTGAGAAAGCACTATACCCTTTCGTGACCTTGCAATTTCAATTCCGAGGAAGTACTTCAATTGTCCCAGATCCTTGATTTTAAATTCCTCACCAAATCTTTTCTTCAGCCATAGGATCTCCTCATTATCGTCTCCAGTAATTATAATATCATCTACATAGACTGCAAGAATAATGATACGAGTCTTGGAGTGCCTGTAAAACACAATATGATCTCCATTACACTGCATATACCCCATACCAGACTGCAAGCCTAAATCTATCAAACCATGCTCTCGAAGACTGCTTTAGCCCATACTTCTTCAATTTGCATACCTTCCAAGTTGCTTGTGAAGTAGCAAAGCCGGGTGGAATCTCCATATACACCTCCTCCTGGAGATCCCCATGCAAAAAGGCGTTCTTGACATTTAGCTGATGTAGTTGTCAATTGAAGTTGGCGGCACATGACACCAACGCTCGCACAGTGCTCGTCTTTGCTACTGGAGCAAAGGTCTCGTCATAATCGATACCATAACTTTTGATATAGCCTTCAGCAACCAATATGGCCTTGTACATGTCAATCTTGCCCTCTGAAGTCTGCTTAATAGTATAAACCCATTTACATCCAATAGCACGCTTCCCAGCTGGCAGTGGTATTAGCTTCCATGTGTCGTTCTTTTTCAAGGCCTGAAGTTCCTCCTGCATAGCACTCAACCATCTAGGATCTTGCTTAGCTACCTACCAGTTGTTAGGTACAAGCATTGTATGCAGTGATGCAAAGGACTTATGTACAGGTGGAATGGATGCATATGAAATGTAATGTGCAATGTCAGTATCCCAACTACCAAACTTAGATTGAAGTTTTTCAGCATTGACTCTAGAAGTTCTACGAAGCGAGACAGGAGTATTAGAAGTATCACGGGAGGAATTGTTATCAGGTGAATCAGGTGGAAGGGCTGAAGGACCTGGAGAAGGGAGAATTGGGACATCAGCATTTGTGGATACTGGCATAGGCACAAGAGACGGCCCATGCTGCTTCTGGTGCTCATGCTCCCTATATACTCTCAGCTTCCCCTGACTGTTGGTTCTCCCTGGATGTCGGTTTCCTCCTAAGACACCATCAGGTGACTGTCGGTTCCCTCCTGAGACACCATCACACCATCGGTGACTCAAAAGGACATGGAATCATACCAACTACGGTGCTACTCTCATTCTTCCCCTCTCTACTAGCATCAATAGAGCCATCCTCGAACAAGAAACTCAACTCCGTCTTCTCCCCATAAAATGGTTCAAACTTCCGGAAGGTCACGTCCATGCTGACAAACAGCCTTCTTTCAGTGGGACACCAACACTTATATCCCTTCTAACTTGATGAGTAACACACAAATACATTTAACCGCTTGTAGATCCAGCTTACTCACCATCGATCTGTGATCTCTCACGAAACATGTGCATCCAAACACTCTGGGTAGAACACTAAAAACATTCGAGCCCAAGAACATCTCGCATGGTGTCTTTATCCCTAATACTCTTGACGGCATCCTGTTGATAGATAAGTTGCTGTCATAACGGCCTCACTCCACAAGAACTTAGGCACATTCATCGTGAGCATCAATGAACATGCCACTTCCAGTATATGCATGTTCTTGCGTTCAACCACCATATTCTGAGAGGAGTGTCTGGGCAAGTGGTTTGATAAAGAATTTTCTAACTAGCGATGAAAGTAGCAAACTCCTTGTTGGTGTACTCGGTCCCATTATCTGTTTGAAGAATCTTTACATTTACTCCAAACTGGGTCTTCATATATGCCGAGAAGCCTTGAAAATATTTGTATACCTCAGATTTATGCTTCATTATGTAGATCCAGGTCATACGTGAGTAGCAATCAATGAAAGTAACAAACCATCTGAATCCACTAATAGAAGTAGTAGGATACGGTCCCCAAAACATCATATGAACCAGTGCAAATGGCTCAAAACTTCGAAGACCGACCATTTTACAAGTAGAACGTGTATGCTTCCCAAGTTCACAAGCATTACAAAATAATCTTTTTTTGTCTACTTTATTTAATATCTCATATTCTAATTTATTCAAACTATCAAAAGATAAATGTCCCGATCTGCATTGTTGAAGCATTGCTTCTGCCTCTGGCCCTCCACTAACACTAGCAACAAGCATTGCACCCTCCCTCTCCAGGTACCAAAGGCGATCACGTTTGATGCCAGTCCCAAGCCTTTTTCCGTGTCATTCTCATGGAAAGAACACATATCTCGATAAAAAAGAACAGTACAATTCAATTGGTCAATAAGAGAGCTCATAGAAAGTAAGTTGACCGAAAACAAAGGAACATATAATACAAATGACAGGATAACAGATGAAGTACAATGAACTGAGCCAGTATCCCTGATGGGTTGGGATGTCCCATCAGCAATTTGAACTGTCTCGGGATGCATATACTTGCTTGGATAGTATAATGCAAACTCACTAGATGCACCTGTGATATGCCTAGATACACCTGAGTCTATGATCCAAACAGTATGAGATTTAGTGGATGCAAGTGCCTGAACAGGAATACCTTTGCCCGTATAAGCGTAACCAACAATGTTATCAAGGTAGGTAGTGTCATCTAGATCCTGACTGGCATGTCCCTTGCCCTTAGACCTCTCAACCTGAAGCTTGAACTGGCGTAGTTCCCCCAGCTCTGTCGTCTCAGCTCCAGTCATCTTAGTAGTGGTCTGGGACTCTTATCCCGCAGCTAGGTGAGCAACTCCTCGCCCATTACGTCCCTTGCCTCCTTGAAATATACGTCCACCTCTTTGTCCTCTGCCTCCTCGACCACGACCAAAATTGCAGGGTTAAGGGCAGTTGTAGCTGAGGTGTCCTTTCTTCTCACAATTGTAGCACTCCCTATCATCACCGATGGAAGTACTAGGAATATCAATGTCGAGCAGACAACAGGTGAGGTCTCGCCTTTAATCACCTTCTATCAGATCTCCTATTGTTCCATCGATGCAACAGTCTCATCCAAGGATGGAAGAGATGTCAGATGACACATTGCTGCCCTCCTAGCCTCACTTAAGTAATTTCTCGTCCCCTCAAGTCTGATGTCATTGGGCATCAACTCTAGCTTCTTCATCACCTGCGACGGTTCTAGTGCGGGCACGACTTCTCTAGTGGATGAGATTTCCTCTAATTTGGCCTGAAACACCCTGACCACCCCTTCCAGGATCTCCTTCAGCTCCTGACTAGTCACAGGTGTTCCTATCTCCACGGTTGCACCAACATAGGGATGAGATCAAATGCAACTCAACTACAGGCCATGCGTCTACACGTGATCACGGCTTTCTCCATCCATCTGAGCCTCCGCCACTTCACCTCAGCATGCATCCAGCACCATCAATCAGTAGCCGTCTAGAGCCTATGGAGGCCAGATCTGCCACCAGGCCCAGCAGTCGTCGCCGCGTTAACATCTCCGTCGCGCCTCCACTAGCCCTAGTAGCAACTCCTCCGCGCCACCACAGAATCCGTGCTGGAGTAGAACCAAAAAAGAGAAGAAAAATCCATACTGGAATAGAACCCGCACTGGAGTAGAACTCCGGAGGAGATAGTGGAGAAAGAGAAGAAGGAAAAAAAAAATCCCAAAATTTTGGCTTTGATACCATGTAGAAAGGAATAGTTGATGATTTATTATTTAAGAGGGAGTACATATATATATGAGGAGGCTAGCCTCTTCGTTCTTTCCTATTCGTGTTTCCCCGATGTTGGTTATCCCCGCTTCTATCACTCTACATCGACGTGTATCGACAAGCCATCCTCGACAAATTCACTTCCGTCAAGCTACTAGATACCGTAGGAAAATACCTATACTACCTACATCGCATGTGGATCAAAATAATGTCATTTTACAGGTTCTAAGGTAATATAACAAATTGAAGGGGGGAAATCCCAAGAAGTTGGTTGAAAAGTACCATCAGTTTCCACCTATTTTGCACTTTAATATGTGTATATCACAAAAATATCCCCTATTTCTTTTAGCAGTTTGTGATATATGGATTAATGGAGACCATGCTTTTGTATTATATTCTGTATATAAGACATGTCATGTACAACTTAAGGCTTTGCTTTATCTTCAAGTAGCTTAGACTATACATATTTGAACTGGTGATTAAAGAAGAATGACTTGTGCAGCTGGTGACTGTACACTAAGTTATGCAATGTTGGGCAAGTGGAAGTGTTAAAGTGCGAGGTACTCCATTGCTCCAGCATTCACAGTGGACCACCATAGATTTGGCATCAGCAAACAATGGGTATATAGTGAATCCTAAATTACAAACGGGCATACAATATAAGCAAAGAATACGATAAAAGTCGACATTTAAATTTTTTTGATGAACAAACGATGTTGGCAGATCATGAATAATTGTGACTTTTACATTCCTAATATGTAAAAACTATACCGAGAAACTAAACTTTTCATATATCCACAAAAACTCTCTGAACTACTAATGTCGTCACATGTTCCTAAATAGTTGATGTTCCTAGCAAAAGCTCCTCTAAATTACTAATGTAGCCTGTTCCTAATAGTTTCTGTTCATAGTAAAAGCTTCTGTGAATAGTAATGTTACCTGTTCCTAATTAAGTTGATGTTTCCGATATATGACAATATTTACAACTTTACATACAGCAGCATGACAACAACTATCAAAACAAACTCCAAATATTATTCCAAATTAACTCTATCAGAAAAGGAAATTTTGATATTAACAACAAGATGAAGTAAATTTACAAACTGTAACCAACAGGCAGTAAAAGGTTCTCATGAAAACAAGAAAACCAAATATGAGCAATGGAAATAACCAAAATTGGTTGAGGGATATATGGGCCATGACGGGAAAGGCATTGCAAGTATACTTACTTCTCGAACAGCACATGTGTGATCTTCTTCATCTTTGCTCTTTTTGCCACGAGGAAAACTCCAGCTTGCGCCGGCCTTCCAGCCTTTAACAAGTAAACACTACAAGATGATGTACTGACATCAATGATTATCTGAAACCTAAAACATAAATGAAATAAAGATAAAATATTTATGAGCCCGTGATATGTCATCTCCAAAGCAGACCACAAACGTGATCAAACTTAAAATTTGACTCGTAAAGCTGCTATAGATCGACCACAGGCTACCAACATACTATATACTTTTTTTTTTCTACCAACATATTATATACAGTTGGGAATTGGCTGCCAAAACCAGCGAGCAGGTTCAGTTGGAAAAACGTTCTCACCTGGTGCCTAAAGCATTTATGGCTCATAGACAATGGCATAAACACAGTAAGAGTGTTATAAGGGGCTGTTTGATTGCTTGAAAGTGATCATTGGATGTGGTCATCCACTGAAAGTGAGCTTTAAAACCCGAACATTGAAAGTGCTTATTGCTTGAGAGTTAAAAGCTGAAATCCAATTGAAAGTTGACTTTCAATGCCATAAAGCTTTTTCCCTTCTCCACATCCAAATTTTAAAAGATGATGTGCATTTTCAATTGTTTTGAATCTTAAAGTGGCACATCCATGAACCACTTTCAGTATTTACCATACGGTTTTCGGATTAGTACTTCCCAGATAATGCAACTTATTTCATGCAAGATGTGCAGTTTTCACTTTTATCACCCACTTTCATACAACAGAACAAGCCATAAAAGTTGAATCAAGTACAGCTAATCGAGAATGGGATAATAAACATAAGAATATAAAAATTTCCAACTAATGTTAGCATAATACTACTATTCTATTTGTCTTCAGTGGTTGCTATAATATGACAATTTTGTTGATCAATAATACAACACTTTGAAATAATTGATATGGTACCCTTTAGATATTTGTATTTCTCATATGGATCATTCTGAGGAGGAACTTTGTCTGCATTGCATAGGGGCCAAGCTAAGCAATTGTCCATTCGAAATCATTGCATAAATGACAATAAAGTAGCTATGCAGTTAAAGCGGCGACTAGTCTAATCGCTAGGCACTGTAGAATCGACTGAATTTTCATAAAAATTGGGTCAAAAAATTGCCCCATTTTTCACTCAGAAAAATCGGGCCACAAAAATGGAGTGCATTTGACAATGAGTTTTAATTATATTAATTTATATATATTTCATTTTAATACGTAACTTATTTATGTAAAAAATTAACTAAATTATATTATCTATGATTTCTGTTTGCGTTCTAAGAAGAGGAATTGTCTTTTGCAACCAAAATTGAATTATCTTGTTTTCACCAAAGAAGCGGTACACAAAAAGGAACAAGTCTTACCATCCTACGACAAACAAATCAACAACTAATATCACATGTTCCTAAATAGTTCTCATTTCCAATATAGGTCTAATGGAGTAGTTTCCTTAAAGTTTGCAACAATACTTTTAGTATTATCATCTGTATGTGGTCCAAAAACATTATTCATCATCATACAGACAGCTACATTGCACGGACACGACACAGGGTACGATGCGACAAGGACACATCAACACACATTTTAAAAAAAAAAAGGATACGACACAATAAGGACACGCTATATATTTTTTTATTTTTTTGAGATGTCCGGCAATACGCACGGGACTTTGTGCATGCTGCATTGCATGCATGTTGGGCCTATTGCCCCCCAACTCCCACCAAATAAATGGAAGGAATAATATGCCCCCGTGGCTCGATTCACTAATCTTTCGCCACCCAGCCAGGATCTTATACCTCTCCTTGGTAACCACAAGAGCCACTCGAGTTCACTACACACACACTATATATATATATATATATTTTTATTTTTTTTTATGGTGTGTCCTTAATGTGTCGTATCCTAGCATGCACCGCATGGTTACCGATGATATCTTTTTAAATTTTAATAAAGTGCAATGTTTATTAATGTTAGTTACTATATTAATGTAACAGTTAGATTCAGATACTCGAGTTTAAATTTTCGGATTTTAGAATTTTAAATCAAAATTGTAGGTTTCAATAAATTTGATATCATTCAAAAATAACTTGATTATCTATAGATTATAGATAAATGCTATATATGAACAATCATATATATAGATAACTTGATTATCATTCAAAAATAACTTGATAAGATTAAAGTTGTGCAAAACATACTAAAAAGACTACTAAATTAAAGTAATATATTTGGATAAGACCAAATTCGAATAAATCTTGTTGATGTGTAATTTAAAATTGTCATATATTTGAATAAATTTTGTTGATATGTAAGTCAAGATTCTCATAACTTAAATGACATGGAATAACATAAATGACATGAGATAACTTAGATGACATGGCACACATGATGATGTGACATGATATGGTGAACAAAAGGCCTCCCAAAATTGTTCTAAATTCAAGAAAAACCCTCAAAATATATATATATATATATATATATATATATATATATATATATATAAGATTATTAGATGATTGAATATTTGCATCTTTAAGAAATGGGTAGTTGACTATACAAAACTAAAATGCCACAACGAAAATGCTTTAAATTTTACCTTTTACATTTGATTTTTATCCTTATTTAAATAAAGACAGTATAAAAAATCTCGTATACCTATTCGGAGAGTGTTTGTGCTTAATTCCAAATGAAAATATGAGAGAACATAACGACACGTCTTTATTCGGAGAGTGTTCGTGCTCAATTGCAAATGAAAATACGAGGACAAGTAATGACGTGTCCTTATTCATAGAGTATCCACACCAATTTCAAATGAAAATAGGAAGACACGCAAAAATGAGTGTCTCTGTCAGAAGAGTGTCTGAGACTGTCGGTGTCCAATACATGTCAGACACGAGTCACGTTACTAAGATGAGCGTGTTTGTGCTACGTAGACAGCCAGCAATGTTAATTAGTATAGAACTGAGAAGCTAGCCATTAAATCTTTAAGGCATGTATAAGAAAATGTAGATTAATGTTCTGTTTGGCAATAGATTAGAAGATTACCTAAACCCTGTCAAGGATAATTCTCTTAACCTGGGATAAGTTAACTGTTGGGTAGTTCCAGCTGTTTTCGAAAGGGTTGGACTAGTGGTAAGGATAAACTTACTTTGTGTTCGCAATATGGGCACTATCAAACTGAAGTAACACAGATCTAACTCCTTGTTAGCATTCATTCTATGGATGACGTCTAAATATGAACAGGGAGGTGGTTCAGTTCATGCAGGCGGGGAAAGGATCAAAATCCCTAAACCCATGACCTCATGCTAACTAGCACGATGGAACTTTTGTGTCTGGTCATGTTAACCCAGTTAAAGTCTCTTGAACCACTTTAGCCACGTACCAAACATGATAGATAGGATCCTAAGGTAAGACAAATGAAGTGTACTAGATGAAAACTGAATGAAATTATCTAGAACGCCTTAAATGGCTATATGCATACTGCGTAATGTGCAAAATGATAATACAATAGCAAAAAATCCTCTTAGAAATCATAATGTAGTACCAAGTATATGAACAAATCTAATTTCCCTCTATGTGAAAATAACTTACCCTTTCATAAGATTCATCAAGGATGATTGCTCCGGTCACTGGAACTCGGAACTTGTAAGAAGTGAAGTCCTTGTATATGTCATCAAAATGTGAAATATATGGTCTCAAAGCAGCACAGCTTTTAAACACTAAAAATCATTAAGGAAATAAGACTACTCAATATTTGTTGAACCAGTTCATATATATATATATATATATACACACACACACACACACACACAATATGCAACATGTAGCACAGAAAGAAATGGAATGGGTTTCTTCTATGATAACTTATGTTCAAAGAAACAATCCAACCATTAGTAGAAGAAGAAACACTGGAAGCTTTTGATGGGTCAATAAGATCACAAGCTAGCAAGGAAGCATAAGCGTCGGAGAATAACACATAAGGGTGACCAATAAAAGATCCAAACAATTTCCAGTTCTTATTTCTATTTCAATGAAGACAGATAACCATTATCCATCAGACTGAAACATGGATATATGGATAACAGCTCTAGATCCAATTATTACTTCCACATTAATACGTAATAACAACCTAGTTTTAGAACTTTGGGAGTCAGTCCTTCATTCTTTGGCGTAATGTGTAAAAGAGATGAATGCAATTCCCTATAGCAAATTGTACATATTACATTTTCGTCTAGACTCTTCATAGTTTAAGGGAACTTGGAAAGTGATCATTGGTTGCATGAGCTTAAACTGCAATCCAAAGGTATGTCAACTTACATGCCAACTGGCCACATAGGTTTTATGTCATGAGTTTCTCATGCTCATAACTACCTTGGATGGGAATTTGGCATCAACATAAAGGGTTGACGTAAAGTCGACAACCATTCATAAAAAATTGTCAAATCTTGTATGGAGCTTTCTTATGCTCTATAGCCGACACCATTACGATGGGTGAAGGCTTTGATGATGATGAGCCCAGTTTTAGAAATATAGGTCAAACTTTGGTTCCTTCCAATGTTACGTAGCATCCAATTTGTATCTGTATTCAACTTGAACTCAAATCCGCTTTAACAAAATAAAGATGGATTTAAGGTTTCAAATAATATATTTAAGTAGAAAATGCACCTGCTATTGGAAGTACGAAAACATAAATATTAGTAGTTATATTCACGACTCACTAAAATACCTATGTTGGACGGACATGGGACCGATTCCCTACTGTATTTCGGAGTGATGTGTCATACTAGTCAACACGACAGTACGACATAGACACATGACTTCTTTTTTTCTTCTAATCTGTTCTTCCTAGAATATTCCTATTATCAATAACGTGTATATACATTTTAAGCACTAATAATGAGTTTGATCTAAATTTAACTTTCGATTAACTAGTTCAAATGATACTAAACAAATACTACCTTGTTTGGTTCGCGGAAAGGAAAGGAAATCAATTCTTTGCTCTTTCCTTTCCTTTGGGAAATTGCAATCCCATGAATTTCCTTTCCGATGTTTGGAAAGGTCCGGAAAATTGGGAGGGAAAGTGAATAATTGAGGATAGAAAAGTGAATCCACGGTGTGAATGGGGGAACCATTTTCTCCCCTATTTTTCTTTTCCTTGGTAATCATTTTCCTTTCTTGCTCATTTCCTTTGGCATCCAAACACATGAATAGAATGACTTTCCTTTCCCAAGGCTTTGATTCCGCGGGCGCGAAGCAAACGAGGCCTTGTCCCTGTAAACGAGGCCTTGTCCGTGTAAATAATGTTTGCCAGAAACTAAGTTAAAGGGTGTTCTTTTTTTTTCACTTATAAGTGAATTTCACATATTCTGTGTGGCGCCCTCACTTATAAGTGAATGTGGTCCCGGTAAGTCCGTTCGTTTTTCGCACTTATAAGTGGCTCCAAATTAGTAAGCGAAATTTTTTCACTTATTGGATTGCTTAAGTACTTATTGCATCCGAAAAATCTATTATGCCCTTGTCCAAACTTAAAAATTCCTTTTTTCCTACATATAAACCTAATTATCCCTTCCTTCCCTTTTTCTTCCTAACAACCAAGAATCCCCTCTCTTTCCCGTCCAAAACAACCCAAAAAAATTCGTCCCAAAAACAGCTTCATTTTTCAGCATCTATCCCGACTTCGCGGGACCAAAACAACCCTCTTAGTTCATAGGAAAGCCGATTAAACAACACTTACTTCTAAGTAGAAGTTACAAAAAAAATGACCCAAAATAAACAATGTTTGTTTTCATGAGATTAAAATAGGATACTTAGAGAAGTGAATTCTTTGAAGGAGAGTGACTTCAAGGAAGGATTCTGCTCGACGGAGTTGTCCTCGTAGAACCAGTGCGCCTGCTCGACCAGGAACAGGATCCTCTCGAACGACTCCAGGTCCTCCTTCGGGACGTTCAGAACGAACCGACTGCAAATATAAATAAAATTTAGGGACTAAATCGAGAAATCCAACAAATATTCGAAGGGGAAGAGGGGACCTGCAGAGGTCGTCGAGGAGTTCTTGAGGGGGGAGAATGGTCCTCGTCGGAGCACTCGAGGAGCGGCTGAGGCCAGCCATTGGAGAAAGAAGAAGCCCAAAAAAAAAAAAAAATAACCCTAAAATAAGGGTTTCTTCTTTGCCGGTCAGAAACTGATTTTCTTCACAACTGGAACTGGAATCTCGTAGGAATTTTTTTTGGTTATTAGGATTTGGATCTCTAAAGGGGCCGGCTATACACACCCCAACCATTTCTAAGAACATCCCAGATAACTTAAATTAAAAAAATAGATTCATGTTAAAAGACCAATATATCCCAAGACTTTCTAAGAACACCCCACCACAAAAAGAAAAATCTGCGATGAGCACAACAAATACTGGTCGAACGGACAATGGTCTGTTCGACAAGTATTGGTCAAACATGTCTTCTTCTATTCGACAAATACTGGTCGAATATGTCTTCTTCTGTTCGACAAACACAGGTCGAACAAATTCTATTCGAACATGCCATCTTCTGTTCGACACATTCTGGTCGAACATACACACTATAGTTCGACTGTCGTGGGTCGAACATTCCTTTGTGAGGTCGACAAACCAGAGTCGAATCTATCCATGAATACACCCAAAAAAATTTCAATTTTTTTTTCAACAACAGTTTATAGAGTTTGAATCACAAACAGTGATTAAAAACAAAAATAGTGAATAGTTTGAACTAATTAGGGCGTTCGATTTATGGGTTGTGAAGGGTTTGGAGAGATGGGGTAGGGGGCCGGTTAGGGTTGGAGAAGAGGGGATTCGGTGTGGGGGTGGAGTGAGGTGTGAGGTGTGGGATGTGGAAAATGATAGATTGTATGTTTTAATAGGAAGTGTATTTTAGTCAAGTGTTGGGGTGCCCTTAGTAATATTCATCATTTAAATTATTTTAATTGGGGTAAACTTATAACATGGGGTATCCTTAGAAATGGTTGGGGTGTGTATAGCCGGCCCCATCTCTAAATTGACATATATTAAAATTTGGATCACTAAATCACTGTTCACACATGTTAGAGTTTGGATCTCGAAATCATTATTCTTATATGTTATGCCTCGTTTGGTTCGCGGATTTGGGTTGGAAAAGGAAAGTAATTGCTCTCCTATATTTGGGTGCCGAAGGAATTGAGAAGGAAAGGAAAGTGATTCTCCGTAGAGAAAAATTAGGAGGAAAAGTGATTCCATTAATCCAAGGAAACAATCACTTTCCCACATTGAAATATTCACTTTTCTTTCTAAATTCCTTGGCATTTCTGTTAGTCTCGGGGCTTGACCAAAGATGGTAGACTCTATGTCGAGATCAGAGGTTCAACAAACGTCCACCTTCTGATAATCCTCGAGATCCAAGAGGAACACTATAATATGAATCTGATTACAAAAGCAACAATAATCAGAAAAATAAATCTTACATTCTTTCTCGCAATCGCAGTTGCTGACGGACAGAACTGAGTTCAGAAAATAAATCTCACGTTCTTCCTTGCAATCGCAGTTGCAGACAGACAAAACTGAGTTACAACTCAGATGAAGGAGAAGAAAGAAGAAGAGTAAAGGTTCTTGCTGGGGTGATTAAGATCACCATTGCTCAAAACAAGATTCGCCCCAACACCATCTGCTTCCAGGAACCAGCAAGTTCACGAAGAACTTCTGGAACGCTCGTAAGTCAATATTTGAGACTTGAACGGGCTTCATGGACTTTACAGACTCCCTTAACTCTCTTCTTGGTGCATATTTCAAAGGAGGCCAAGGGGCTTTATTTATAGAGTGGAGTTGAGACTTCACCTCTTCTCCTATCCGATGTGGGACTAAAATACCAATACTCAAAAATAGAGTTTGATATTTTAGATCATCCCACAATCAGCATAGAAGTGTGACAATCCACGCCTACCCCCCGAACACTCCCGTGCATGCACGAGACATCCTGGAGTCCGTGTCCGAGTCCGAGTCCGCACAACAAAAATCAACTTATATCTTTGTTGGAATTAATCCTTTTTCCTTCTAGGAAAATACTCCCACATGACACACACTTGTGCCCTACTACACCTCATGTGCACACCTCAACACAAGAAATACATTATATTGAGATACTCACCATTTGGTGTAGCCGATGTGGGACTATCTTTCCTAGTCCAAAGGCAAAAACACCAACAATCCCCCACATATCTCAATATATGGGTTGAGCGTTCCCCACAGTGACTGCCCATCATGCATTAGGAGAGATGTCGCTACGACTTGAATCTTCCCGCATAGGTTAAATAACAGCATGATACAAGAATGGACTAAGCCTTGAATTATGCACAATAACTGTAATTCTTTCTACTCACATAATGACATCAACTTTGCTTCTGGCTGCATATTAAAGGCCTTGTGCCAGCCTGGTTTCAGTGTATAATTTTTGGGCATCTACAAGTTTACCCTCAAGAGACGGCCTGATATCTCTGTCCATACACTATATGTGAGTTCTTTATAAAGAGTCATGGCATGAAGCATTGCGCTTCTCTGCGGTGCTACGCCACTATGACATGGCTTAAAGCCGAGACTTTACCCTACCTGGGTACCTCATCGTAGTGTCATACTACTATAGCATGAGGTCACAGGCCTCTTTGTAGTACCAAACTACCCAGCATGAAGTCTTGCGCTTCCGTGCGATGTTACGCCGCTATGACATGGCTCGCAAAGCCGAGGCTTTACCCTACCTGGTACCTCTTCGTGGTGTCATGCCACTGTAACATGAGGATATCGTCCTCTTTGTAGTGCTGTCTACCTTTCTTTATTACGATTATCATACAGCATTAGGCTACCTGCCTATTTGCGGTGCTACTCCGCTGTGACTTGGCTTGCAAAGCCGAGGCATTACCCCTACCTGGGAATCTCATAGTGAAGTCACCTCACTTTAGCATGGAGTTACACTCATTGTAGTGTTGTGCTGCCGTGCTTCCTGCAGAGCACTCCAGGCATTCACTCTGCATGAGAACTCATTAAGGCATTTAAGCCAACCTTCCCACAGGATCCATTTTTCGCAGAAAACAACAGTGGTTGTAGGTCCGTAACCTCTCCATGTCACAGAGGACAAGTACTCACCGTTCCTGATATTCTTCTGGTTAATAGTCCTTCCTTGAACCAAAAGCTAGATGCCTAGTAGATTTCTCTTTGAACTAATAGCATAAAACTTTATGGTAAGATTGTAATAACACAATATCAGAATGCCTTCAAGCCTATTTTACAAGATGTGTCATCGACCAACTGGCGCTTGATGCCCTTGGTGAACGGATCCGCCAAGTTCTCCTGACTCCGAACATCAATCACTGTAATAACACCCCTCTTGATGAGATCGTGTATTGTCTTGTGCTTCAACCGCATAGTCCTCTTCTTTCCGTTGAAGAGGTCATTTGATGCCACCACCGCAGTCGCCTGGTTGTCGCAGTATATCGGTATCCTCGGTATTTGTGCCCCAACCACTGGAAGATCATACAAGAGCTCCCGAAGCCATTCTGCTTCCTCCGCTGCGGTATCAAGTGCAAAGAACTCAGATTTCATGGATGATCGCGAGAGCATAGTCTGCTTCTTCGATTTCCACGATATAGCAGCTCCACCCATTGTGAAAATGTATCCACCTGTGGACCTCTCACTCTCCACTTCTGAGCACCAGCTGGCATCACTAAAGCCTTCCACTACCGGTGGATCTTCGCTGTAGTGCAGTGCATATGTCTGAGTCTTCTTGAGATATCTCATAACCCGTTTCACAGCTTTCCAGTGCTCAATGCCTGGGTTGCTCGTGAAACGACTCAGCATTCCCACAGCGAAAGCTATGTCAGGCCTTGTGGAAGTAGTAGCATACATCAAACTCCCGATTACGCTTGCATACTCCAGCTGCCTGACGCTTTTCCTTGAATTAGGCTTCAGTTTCATATCACACTTGTACGGCGTATCGATCCCTGGAAGATCTTGATACCCATAACGAGTGATCATCTTCTCAACATAATGAGACTGTGACAGCGCTAGTCCAGTGTCTGTCCGGATGATCTTGAGTCCCAAGATAACATCAGCATCCCCCAAGTCCTTCATACTGAACTTCGTCGAGAGGAACTTCTTTGTCTCCGTGACATAGCTTATATTCGTACCTAGGATTAGCATGTCGTCCACGTATAGACAAACGACGACTCCTCTTCCGTCAGCAAACTTCGTATAGACACACTTGTCTGTTTCACTGACCCTATAGCCATTTGACCTTATGACTTTGTCAAACTTCTCATGCCACATTTTGGGAGCTTGTTTTAAACCGTACAGAGATTTCACCAACTTGCAGACTTTATCTTCAAGACCTTTGACGACAAACCCTTCTGGCTGTTGCATGTAGATCTCTTCGATCAGCTCACCATTCAGAAATGTTGTTTTCACATCCATCTGATGTATCACCATATTATGTATCGCTGCGAGAGCAATCAACATTCTGATGGTGGTCATCCGGGCTACTGGAGCATACGTGTCAATGGTTCCACCAGCTTGTGAGAAAACCCCTTTGCTACTAGCCTGGCCTTGAACTTGTCAATGGTTCCATCAGCTTTCATCTTCTTCTTGAAGATCCAGTTGCATCTGATAGGTTTTGCTCCTTCAGGTAGATCAACCAACACCCAAGTATTATTGGAGGTGATTGATTCAATTTTATTTTCTATCGTCTCCTTCCAGAAAACAGCATCTCTGGTCTTCATCGCCTCATCATAGGTAAGCGGATCTGCTTCCACATGATAGGTGATAAAGTCATCTCCGAAGTTCTTTGGCCTCCTCGCTCGCTTCGATGACGGCTCAGCGAGTTCTGGTTCAATCGTTGTCTCCTCAGCAACAACTTCATCTTGGACAACTGGCTCATTGAAGATCTCAGTCTCCTTTGCACCTTCATCATTCTCCGGAATGTCCGTTAGAACAATGTTCTTGCGCCTTAAAACTTGTCTTCAAAATATTCAGTATCACGAGATTCGATGATATGATTTGACTCAATATCAAGAAATCTCCGAGCATCACTCTTCTCGGTATACCCCAAGAAGATCGTCTTCGTAGTCCTTGTCCCCAACTTCTGAATCTTCAGATCTGGGAGCTTCACATAGGCCAGACACCCCCGCACTCGAATGACATTCAAGTTAGGTCTGACTTTGAACCAGAGTTCATGAGGAGTTACGTCCGAAGTTGCATACGACACTCTATTTGGAATAAAAGTGACCGTCAATGCAGCTTCTCTCCAGTAGCATTTAGGAAGACCCGCAGTTAGCAGCATTGAGTTCATCATTTTTGTCAACGTTCTGTTCTTCCTCTCCGCTACTCCGTTAGATTGAGGAGAATACGGAGCAGTAGTCTCGTTTATGATTCTATGTTCTTTGTAGAACAATGTAAATTCATGAGATCGATACTCTCCGCCTTGATCACTTCTTAGCCTCTTGAGTTGTAGATCGGTTTAACGTTCAGCTTCAGCCCTGGAGTCTCTGAACTACTCGAATGCTGCATCCTTCTACTTGAGAAGTCATGTGAACGAGCACTTCGAGCCGGCCTCTGTGGAGAATTGATAAAATTACAGATATCTGAGTGTACTAACTCCAGATGATCAGTACTTTAGTTCAATCGTTTGAGCAGCTTCCCAACAGTCTTGTATCTGCACAGACCTTAAACTCCTCCACCTCCTTACCCCCACATTCCGAAGATAAGGTCCCGGTAGGACAGCTTGAGTCTGCTTCTATCATAGAACAACTCTTAGTCCATTCAATAAAGTAACTTCTTCGCCATCAGCAGAAGTTCGAACATTCCTTCAGCACCGAACATCTTTTCGAAGCATGTTCCTCGCCAAAAAATTACCATCTGGCTAGTACGAATGTCCATCTTTCAAATCTGTATCAGATAACAGACTTTCTGAGATCAGATCTTCGAAAAATCTCTGGTACGTGCGACACGCATTCCAGTGTCCTTGTCAGTGGTTAATAACTACTGTCTCGATCTTCAGAACTTCTGTTAGATATATGTTCACCATCGAGACCTTCGTCATAACACGGCTCGTCCTTGGTGAACAACTCATTTGAGAGCACACGTGTTCAGATGCACTAGTGTAAGACCACTAGTCAGCTACCACGCTAGATAACTCAACCTGTGCAATAATAACAACCAAGTTAAGTAATCAAAATAACCAAGTTTAGCTATACCTGCTATTTTGGTTTGGACTTGGATTTGCATTCACTCTTACAGTGGCCCTTCTTGCCACAGTTGAAGTAAGTCACGTGGGACTTGGACTTCTGTTGCTTGAACGAAGGACCCTTCACTTTCAGATTAGTGGAGTCCTTTGTGATGAGAAGCCACCTGCTTCCCCTTGAACTCTCTTGTCTGCACCAAGTTGGCCTTAGCCAGTTGGTTGGACAGAGAGTCCATCTTCTATTGAGATCGTATTTCGTCCTCAACGTGGATCTCTTGTAGAAGATCTTCCAAGCTAATGTCCAGCTTCTTCCGATGCATTCTAGCATAGAAGTTGCTCCAACCAACAGGAAGTTTCGAGACTATCCCTCCAACGACAAACTTATCGATGAGGGGCATCTTCTCGTCATCTAACTTCTAGCGCAACTTCAGGAATTCCTTTACTTGAGGTAGCATCGCCATCTCGTCTTCGAAGAGCCACTTGGACCTGTTCTCATCATCTTCATATAGCTTATCCAAAGAATTACAGATCGCTTTGGCCTTCACCTTCTTGGAATATAACTCTGCCAGAGAGTCTTCCATAGAATTGAGAATCAGCAGTTTACATATGTTGTTTTCTCTCTTCCATTTGCTCTGCTTGACGAGTGCAGCAGCAATAGCATCGGCAGTTCCTTCTTCTGGAATCGTCGGTTCATCCTCAATCAACACATGGTCTACGTCTACGAGTTGAAGATTAAGGATGACCTTCCTCTTCTAAATTGGAAATGTTCTCCGTCGAATTTCTCCAACTTGTTAAAGCTGGTATCGATGAGAGAAGCACGAGAGTTCTCCATCTACAAGAATCTTGCTTTGAGATTGTTAATCTCGGGGCTTGACCAAAGATGGTAGACTCTATGTCGAGATCAGAGGTTCAACAAACGTCCACCTTCTGATAATCCTCGAGATCCAAGAGGAACACTATAATATGAATCTGATTACAAAAGCAATAATAATTAAAAAAATAAATCTCACGTTCTTCCTCGCAATCGTAGTTGCTGACGGACAGAACTGAGTTCAGAAAATAAATCTCACGTTCTTCCTTGCAATCGCAGTTGCAGACGGACAGAACTGAGTTACAACTCAGATGAAGGAGAAGAAAGAAGAAAGAAGAAAGAAGAAGAGTAAAGGTTCTTGCTGGGGTAATTAAAATCACCGTTGCTCAAAGCAAGATTCGCCCCAACACGATATGCTTTCAGGAACCAGCAAGTTCACGAAGAACTTCTGGAATGCTCGTAAGTCAATATTTGAGACTTGAACGGGCTTCCTGGACTTTACACTCCCTTAACTCTCTTCTTCGTGCATCTTTCAAAGAAGGCCAAGGGGCTCTATTTATAGAGTGGAGTTGAGACATCACCTCTTCTCTTATCCGATGTGGGACTAAAATACCAATACTCAAAAATAGATTTGATATTTTAGATCATCCCACAATCAGCATAGAAGTGTGACAGTCCACGCCTACCCCCCGAACACTCCCGTGCATGCATGAGACATCCTGGAGTCCGTGTCCGAGTTCGAGTCCGCACAACAAAAATTAACTTATATCTTTGTTGGAATTAATCCTTTTTCCTTCTAGGAAAATACTCCCACATGACACACACTTGTGCCCCACCACACCTTATGTGCACACCTCAACACAAACAATGCATTATATTGAGATACTCACCATTTGGTGTAGCCGATGTGGGACTATCTTTCCTAGTCCAAAGGCAAAAACACCAACAATTTCCAAACATCGAAAAGAAAAATCAATAAGAATTGTAATTTTCCAAAGGAAAGGAAATCCAAGGAATTGATTTCCTTTCCATTCAATTCCGCGAACCAAACGAGGCCTTAGAGTTTTGGTCTCGAAATCACTGTTGACTATGTGAACGGTCAATTTTGAGACCTAAATCCATGTATATATGAGACCCTAAAACTAAATATTCTGATTTTGTTTCAGTGTTTAGTAATATGAAAATGGGAGATAAAGGGACAACAATATCAGGATTTAACTTTGGATCCAAATTTCAAGTTTTTTCTGGGCCCACTTCCTCTCTTCAAGAAAATGGACATGAATTTAGTTTTTTAATAGTTTTATAATTTAAAATATTATTTTGCTATATGAAGTTTTATTTTTAATGATAATTATTTGATATAATAAATAACAAATATATTGTATGCATCTGCCAACTCCATATGGTCCTACTACTTTATTTCTAATTAATTTATTAACATATCTAACAAGTAATAATTAATTAGTAGATAGTTAGTATGTTTTTTTATTAATATTAATTTTTGTAATTAAAATTTGACTAATGTTGCTTGTACACAAATATTTTAGGGTAAATATAAGAATAAAATTTATATGGTGTATATTTTGGTGTATCCATAGAATGTTCCACACGTATTTGTTGAGTTTTTTATATGTGTCCAATATGAACAGGTCATAAGTTTGGAGTGTCCATGTCACGCCCAGCCAAAATAAGTAGGACTAGAGTACGTTACAATGACCAGCTACGTATCAAACGGACTACAACCCAACTCGAATATTAAGGGTGCAACTTGGGCGGGCTAAACATGAACCCGATCGGGTAAACCCGTTAATGGGTTGGGTTAGGGTTGAAGATAATCGGGCTCGGGTAAAAAAATATGAACCCTCAAAAATCAAGTTGGACTCGGATTTACGTGTTGGGTTACCCAATAACCCAACATAATACAATTTATATATATATATATATATATATATATATATATATATATATATATATATATATTTCATACTTCTTAAATAAAAAGTTTGAATCCTAAATTTTTCCACCCAAACTCTTTAACTCATTATCCTAAATAGCATTTCAATTTGTATTTTGTAATGATCGAGGCTCGATTGCTATTTGATTATGTGTTTAATATTACTTTTATTTAAAATTATTTTGAATATTATATTAGAGCCCGACAAACTCGATGGACCCCACCCAACCCGAGTCCAACCCGATCCTCCGGGCTTGGTCTTGGATTTCATATGTTGAACCCGAGGTCGGGTCGGGCTTGGGCTTAGACGAGGCTTGTGATTCATCGGGTTGGACTCGGGTTGACCTAAAGCCCGACCCAACTCGTCCGAATTGCACCCCTATCGAATATGTATACGTTATCTAGAATAGGGTAAATCTATCCATGACTAGTCAAAATAATCCATATCTCAATCCATCTAAAAACGAATATCAAGACTAAACAATACGGTCCATGGTCTGTAGCTACTAGCATATATGTTCGAATAGACCAAATGAACAATACGAGTCTATAAACTAGGGGAAGAAAGTACCACGATAAAAAATATAAATAACGGAATAATAAATCAATATCACTAGTGATACCTGTCACGATCCGCTCCCGGATAACTTGATACGAGTTGGAAACGCCCAGATACAGCGATAATAATTTTTTCTAATCCTCATATATCTCCAAAGAACATGATCGATCGATCTTATCACAGCTACTAGTACCCCGAACATATATCATCATACACCACCACATCCACTAGTCTTTTATTACACTTCACATTATATGTCAAAAACAAATCCGTGAAAAGAATAAAGGCGACATCCATATGTACACAACATTCCATATGAACCATCACAATACAACATCAAACACTCTCATATCCACTCAATACAAGGAAAGCTAAATCTCCAGAGTGACTCCTAAGTCCTGTTGTAAGCCCACTGTTCGAATTTTAAAATTTTATTTATTTCTAGTTTTAAATATTTTTCGAGTTAGAAATTATTTTTTATTTTTATTTTTAATTCTATAAATATTTTTGAATGACAAGAGATTTGCCAAATTATTTTTATAAGATTTGGATTTGTGCAAATATACTTTAAACTTTATTTGATAATATTGAATATTATTTTAAATTATTATTATGAGTTAATTATGTATTGAGATTTGATCCATATAGGTATGAAATTGATTTGATTTGAATTTAATGAAAATATTTATTCATTAGATTCTTGACCCTTCTAAACTAGAAAATTGAGTCAATCTCCATCTATTTAAGGAGTCCTTATTCTTCCCAAAATCAAAACCCTTTCAATTAATCCTAATTAAATATTTGCTACCCATTATATATATCTATTGAACCTATGTCATCTCCCATATTTTTTTTCCAAAATTTCTCTCTTTTTCTTCCAAAATAGGCCAAAATTCGTCATAAATAAAGCCTCTTTTTTTTGAAGCTATAGCAACTTCGAAAAGCCGTTGCGACTAGGGCTGTGCACAATTAAGTCAAATCAACCAAATCGAACCAAGCCAAACTGAATCGATTGATTTTAAACCGAACTGATGGTTCGGTTGGTTTGGTTCGACTTCAATTTTTTCAAAATCGACCGGTTCGGTTCGGTTCACGGTTTGGTTATGCCAAAAATCGTCTAAACCGAACCGAACCGAACCGAACCAAATCCTTGTTAAATAATTAGGGTTGGCCGGTTGGGTATGGGTTCATTGGGTTGTATTATACTGGTTTGGTTCATTTATTCACATCACAACCATTTATCAAGTTAAAGTTGAAAGAGCTATCTCTCTCTCTCTTTCTAGTCTCAAAGAGGAGTGCTGGCGGCTCCTATTCTTTTCTAATTGCTCATATGCACATGAAATAGGCTTTTGGTTGAATGTATATAATTTTTTTATGTATAATTGGCATTTTTTCCACCTGCAAAGTGCAAGTTGAATTGAAGCTGCTGAATTATATTTCCTGTTGCAAAGTGGAAGTTGACTGAGGTTTCACAAAAGAAAAAAACATACAGTCTATTTTTTTATGTGATTAAAACCAACCAAGTCGAACCGATCCAAATCGAACCAAGTCGGTCGGTTTTAAAATCGAACCGACCATTTGGTTGGTTTGGTTCGATTTTGTTTATTTTCAAACCGATTAACTTCGGTTCGACTTCGGTTGGGACCAAATAGGTCGACCAC
The DNA here is from genome assembly GCA_029216955.1 of Iris pallida. NCBI lineage: Eukaryota > Viridiplantae > Streptophyta > Magnoliopsida > Asparagales > Iridaceae > Iris > Iris pallida. The sequence continues at coordinate 12,856,465 of JANAVB010022800.1, forward strand.
CGACCGATGCACACCCTTGTTGCGACCAACTCCGAACTCCGTTTCACCTCCAATTTTTTTTGTTAGAACCTTATCGAGGTTAGCTTTCTAAATCTATATTTTATTTTCTATAATTTTATACGTGAATTCATGGAGATTTATTTGAGTGTCGGTTATCCGAAAATTGACGTGTCATACTATTTTCGAAATCCGGGAGACCCTGAACTCCGTTTCTAAATCCGTTTGAAGTTTTTAAAATTTGACAAGAAGATCTACAACATATAACTTTTCTCCAGAAAGTCAATTTTTTTAGTATTTTATTTATTTCGTTGAACTCAGATTTGATCGGTAATTCACTGATTTGGTCATAGTTAGCCATAACGGTGATAACTTTTAACCAAATTATAATTTTACGGCACGGTCAATTTTGGTGCACTTATGGCATTGAAATCTACTAAGATGCACCCTCAAATCATTGAGTTCATAATGTTTAACTAATTAGTCAATGGTACACCTTGATTTGTGTGCCATAGAACCCAAAATTGGAACCGTGACTTTCTATAGCCAAAATTCCTTGTTTAGATTATATTTTATATTATAACTATATTAAATTAGGTTTTTAGATGATTTATTCCAGAATTAAATAGAATTAATTAGGTTAACTCATTAGCCACTTTCTATGACTTTTAGAATGGGATTTCAGATCTAATTTGTGGTTATTCATGGACGGATTCGTGGTACGATGGTATGGTATAATTTGATAGCTTATAGGCCAGAGTTCATCTTGTCATAATCTTGTGTGTCATGCCCCAGAACCAGAATACCGGAGAGCGGGAGAATGACTCAGCCAGCTACGTATTACGGGTAGATGAATACCGTATAATACGATCAATGCTGTCTAAAAGACGAGGGGGTGCATACTACATGAAAGTCTCACTAGGGTTACTCAATATCTATTGTCTCAATCATTCAAACAAGAAGCAGTAATAGAGAACATGTAAGATAAAGCAGTAAGGCGTCCCAAACGCTCAGTCAAAATGTTCTTGAGATATGGCTTTACAAAACATAGCCAGATGATATGACAAGGTATACACAATCGTTATCAGCTGCAGTCTGACTTAGTTACAATTATGTAAAGTAAGCGCAAGACAGTCCGACTAACATGTCGGTGCCAAGCGGCAAAATATAAAGTAAGTAGTAAAACGAGCAGGGAAGCAAGGAACCCACTCGTGTCCTCCTACGATCATCCTTCTAGTATTGACCATCTTGGAGGTGGAAGTAAGCTGAGTCCTCGGGAGCTGGCTCTAAATCTGGCCATGCAAAACCAGAGAGGTTAGACCTCAAATAACAAGTACCACAAGAAAGCACGACATGAGAATTAAAACCAGTGGTAAGAGTTAAGAATATGATAAATAAGTCTCCGCTTGCTACTGGGATTCACACAACATCACGACACTTCAAACCAACTTCCTAACAAAATAAGGACAGAAGTTGACCCGTCATGTCCTAACATTCTGATCATCTTAGTAGTTAAAAGAGTAGGTACAGTACACAAACAAATCAATTTAAACGGCAATACAAATACTACGACTTGCTAACTGTAAGTTCCAAGTTGCCCTAGAAATTTGCAGTAAGGGTTCCCTCAGTTCTTACAATGTACAAGCAAGGCTAGTCTACCCAATAATCAATTACGCCAATCATGAATTAGACGTGTCCCAGCGGGATGCCTGTCATCAATATACATAAAAAATATAAACAGATACCACTCCCTGCCCGTGTGGCAGATTTGCAGTATCTGTGGGAACCAGCCGACATGTCGGGGCACTTATTGTCCTGAGATGGCTGCCATATAAGAACTCGAAAATCCATTCTCTCTATGCAATCGTTGTTTTATTTAACTTAATAGTCCCTATGTTAAATTAAAATCTCATGTCGTGGATCATGGTCATTCAGAATGAGTACTTTCGTACAGAGTACGATATGCATAACTCTACAACGATGTCCGTGTGGTTAGGTTGTAGGTCTTACATAGCGTAATGCAACAATCAAACCTAGCCTCGGAATAATCATGTCTTGACTGTAAGGTACACATGCAGCTTTTATAGAAACAAGTTGGAGTCTGTACGTGTCCATATGCCAATGTTCAGGATCGGCTAGTCGATTGTAATGGTTTATGGTTAATATGAACGTGTCTCATTCAATTTCAATAAGACGACTAGCCAGTCTTTTAGTTCCAACTAGGAACGCATGATCAATTATTTAGTCAAGGTAACAATCAATGTCAATTCGTGACAAGGCATGAAGGTCAACTAGCATTTAGTATGGTCGAGTATATAACTCTCAGGGTTAAGTTCCAGTCATACTGGGTATCCATAAACCAATCGAGACACAGTGCACTATTCACACAACAATATGTATAAAAAAATATTAACATCTCATGATTATATCGAGTTTATGTCAAAAAGGCGTAAGGATATAATACGGGGTGCCATGTACGCCAAAGGAGTACGCTCAATGAAATACGCGTAAAGGAAATTTATGAATAAGGGAAGTTTACGTATGAAGGAATAAAGCTTATGCGTAAAGGGGTACGCTCAATAAAGGAACAAGGTTTCGCGTAAAACTCGTCTTACGCCAAGCCAGAGGAGTATGCGTAAAGGAGTACACGTAAAGAATAGAGTTACGCGTGAAACTTGTACGCGTAAAGAATAGAGTTATGCGTAAATGAAATAACGTTACGCCTGAACTTTGTACGTGTAAAGAATAAAGTTACGCGTAAAGGAAATAACGTTACGCCTGAACTTTGTACGCGTAAAGAATAATATTACGCGTGAACTTGTACGCGTAAAGAATAAAGTTACGCGTAAAGGGATATGCCAAGCCAGAGTAGACTCGCGTAATCCAGGTTCACGCTGACACGAATGAACGTGGGCGTAGAGCTTGATAATACGCGGGCACGTATAAACGTGGGCGTAGAGAACCTCCAGAACTCCAAATTCCATGAAGCCTTAAATTTAAGCCAAAATGGGACTTCTATGGATCAAAATGAGGTATATCACAACTCTCAACAACCTGAAATGATCAAAACTTGAAAATAAGGAAGTTTGATAGATCAAAACCACTAAAATCCAAAAATGGAAATTTCTAGATCTACAAAAATAGAACTTTCAAAATGCAAAATGTCAAGTTCTAAACTATCTTAGAATCACGAGAGAAAAATAAATGAACCATAAAAATGGGTTCTCATCTGGAAGCAAGATGCACTTGCCTATGGGTTTTCTTAGGTTAGAGGAGAGGTTAATGGAGAAGAAGAAGAGTAAATAAGAATGAATGAAGAGAGAGAAAGTAGTTGGGCTTTAAATAGAGATGGTGGTAGGTAGGGGGTTGGGTTCATGATGAATCACCAAAACAAACCAATCCAAACCGAACCCAAGAGCAAAACAAAAGTAGAAAATAAAATACAGAAAAATAATTAGTGTAAAATTAAAGAAATTAAATATAGAATAAATGCATGATAAATATTTAATAAATATATTCAAGCAGTACACATATTAAAATACGTATTCTGGGAACGGGGAGTGACATCTCTACCCTCCTTAGAAAAATTATGTCCTCGAAATTTCAAATTCAAGCAGGCCAGAAACATCAGCGCTAGACTAATCCAAGTACAAGCAATTCTAGCGAGCAAGCAGTCATTCTACAATACCAATAGCAAGTAATATATATATATATATATATATATATATATATCAATCTACGATATCAAGCAATTTCTACTCATAGGGTGATAAACATGAGGAATCAAGACAATTAAGGTACACGGAAAGAAATATACCTTGTGAGTCAAATATGTGCGGATACCGTGATCGGATATCATCCTCACGTTTCCACGTTGACTCTCCTAAGGAGTGATGACCTCAAGCAACTCGAAAAAGGCTAATTGTTCGGTTCTTGAGTATCTTCTCCCTTCGGTCGAAAATGGACACCGTCTGTTCCTCGTAAGACAGGTTGGTACCAACAACCAGCTCAGAATGATCGAGGATATGGCTTGGGTCCGATACATACCTATGCAACTGAGATACATGAAATACATCATGTACCTCTCGTAACGAAGGTGGAAGGGACAAACGATAAGCAACATCGCCTACCCTATCGAGGATAGCAAATGTCCTTACGTATCGTGGACTCAACTTTTCACGAACGCCAAATCTAATGACCCTACGGGTAGAGGAGATTCGCAAGAACACGTTGTCCCCAACAGAAAATTTTAGCGGCCTACGATGTTGGTCTGCCCAATGACGATGTCGATCTTGCGCAACTCGAAGTCGCTCCCTAATCCCTTAGCCACTTCAACCGTCTGAACAATCATCTCTGGGCCTAACATCTTCCTCTCCCCGATATCATCCCATGCTAGTGGCGACCTACACTTTTTACCATATAGTGCTTCGAATGGCACCATTTGGATACTGGCTTGATAATTGTTGTTCTACGAAAATTTGACTAAGTACATGTTACTCTCCTAAGACCCTCCAAAATCTAGGGTGCAAGCTCGTAACATATCTTCTAAAGTCTGAATTATTCTTTCTGATTGCCCGTCTGTCTGTGGATGGTAGGTCGTACTAAATCTTAACTTGGTGCCTAGGCTATAATGTAGACTCTTCCAAAAATATGATGTAAAACGTGTATTTCTATCTGATACAATACTGACAAGGACCCCATGCTGCCTGACTATCTGCTGCATATACAGCTCTGCCAACTTATCTGTAGATTGCCCTACTCTAAAAGAAAAAAAATGTGCCACCTTCGTAAGCCGATCCACTATCACCCAAATAGCATCCTTACCACTTGGTGATCTCGATAAACCGGTTACAAAATCAATTGTGATATGCTCCCACTTCTATTCCGGGATAGGAAGCGGTTGTAATAATTCAGCTGGCCTCTATTATTCTGTCTTCACTTGCTTACATATTAAGCAACGAGAAATGAATCTAGCTATCTCCCTCTTCATTCCGTTCCACCAGAAGTGCTGCTTGATATCTTTGTACATTTTGGTCTCTCTGGGGTGTATAGAATACTGAGAACTGTGGGCTTCTGTCATAACCTCCTGTCTGATATCTCCACTTGGCACACATAGACGTGATCCAAATCTAAGTGTACCATCTTCGTGAATTTTTATCTCCTTCCTGAGTCCTGACTCATATTCTGTCCTAAGCTTCTGAATCCTTGGGTCCCGTGCCTGAGCTGCCTTGATCATGTCTACCAAGTCGGATTGAACTCGTAGACTTTCCAGAATTCCGATATCACTAGGAAGTATAACCTCGATGCCCATCTCTTAAAGATCTTCTAAGATATGTTTTTGTGATGTTAACATAAATGCACCACCTCTCCTGCTAAGAGCGTCCGCTACCATATTAGCCTTGCCTGGATGATACTGAAGCTCTATGTCGTAATCCTTGATCAACTCTAACCATCTTTTCTGTCTCATGTTTAGTTTCTTCTGAGTAAAGATGTACTTCAGACTCTTGTGGTCTGTGTATATGTCCACTCAATCACCGTACAAGTAATGCCTCCATAGCTTCAAAGCAAATACTACTGCTGCCAACTCCAAGTCATGAGTCGGATAATTCTTCTTGTGGTCTCGAAGTTGCCTAGATGCATACGCTATCACCTTCCCATATTAGATTAGAACATACCCAAGCCCCTTCCCTGACGCATCATAATATACAGTAAAACCTCCGGGTCCAACTGGTAATGTTAGAATGGGTGCCGTGATCAACTTCTGCTTCAAATTCTCAAATAATGTCTGGCACTCTGTCGACCAAATGAATGGCACATCCTTCCGTGTCAAGCGGGTCATGGGTGCTGAGAGTCTTGTAAAGTCTGATACAAACCTTCTGTAATATCCTGCCAATCCCAAGAAACTTCGCACATCTGCTACGGTCTTAGGTACTGGCCAACTTTCTACTGCTTCTACTTTCTTGGGATATACTACTACCCCAGCCCCTGATATGATGTGCCCCAAGAATGAAATACGATCCGTCCAAAACTCACACTTGCTGAGCTTGGCGTACAACTGGTTCTCTCTCAGAACCTGTAATACTTTCTTGAGGTGGTCTTCATGCTCTTCATCACTAGCTGAGTATACGAGAATGTCGTCGAGGAATACAACAACAAATTGATCTAAGTACGACATAAAGATACGGTTCATCAAATCCATAAATATTGCTGGAGCATTGGTCAAACCAAACGGTATTACTAAGAATTCGTAATGCCCGTACTTTGACCTGAATGCCGTCTTGGGAATATCCTCTTTTCGAACTCTCACTTGATGATACCCTGATCGAAGATCTATCTTGGAGAAAACCTTTGCTCTGCTCAACTGATCAAACAAGTCGTCGATCATTGGTAGTGGGTACTTGTTCTTTACTGTTGCCGCATTGAGCTTTCTATAGTCAATGCACAATCTTGATGACCCATCCTTCTTCTCTACAAGTACCACTGGTGCTGTCCATGGTGATTCGCTAACTCGAATGAACTTCTTCGCTTTCAGTTCCTTTATGTGCTGGCACACCTTGGCCTGCTTTGAATCTGCCATTCTGTAAACTCGATCTGATATCGGTTTAGTTCCAGGTGCCAACTCTATACTGAATTCAATATCCCTAACCGGTGGTAGGCCTGGAAGTTCTTCAGGAAATATATTAAGAAACTCTTTAACTACCTTCGGGACTTGAACTTCTTCCATTGCCGCTACTATTCCTTCTTCTTGTTGAGTTGCCCCTGATCTGACTAAGGTAAACCGCTTCATGCCTGGAATATTAAAAGATATACTCCCTCTATGACAATCTATTATCGCATGACTGTCTTTCAACCAGTCCATGCCTAAGATAACGTCAAAATTTCTTATAGGAAATTCTATCAACCTGGCGGGTAAGGGACGCCCGCACACTACAACTCTACACGCTAGAGTAACTCTACTAACTCCTACGAGCCCATTACCAGTGAGTATATTCAACCTCCTTGGCAATGTCTCGAATTCTATTCCTAGTCATGTCGCAAATTGTGCAGATATAAATGAGTGTGATGCTCCCAAATTAAACAATGCTACTGCGGGATATGAGGCGACGAGAATGTTACCTGCCATAACATCTCCTGATGCCAATGCCTCTTCCAAGGACAGATTGAATGTCTGCCCTCGGCCTCCTTGTTGGTTCCCATGCTGCGGCCTAGCCTGGTGCTGCTACTGGCCTATGCCTTGGTGATGCTGGGGTGGTCTATGTTGTTGCTGCTGCATCGGCGGTCCCTACTGCCGAAACATCTAAGCCTGTGACATCAACGGACGTTGTGCCAACGGTCTCACCGCTACCGCTGGTCCTTGATACTGGCCTGTCCCTGGTGCTGGAAAAGCAAAAAATTATTGTACTGGTCCTCCTGACCTCAAATTCATTGGACAGGTGGAAACCTGATGATCTGGACTTCCACATATCAAACACGGTCCGTTCAATGCCCGACACACACCTCTAGTGTGCCCTGCCTTCCCACAATAAATACAGTCCGCTGGGGGTTGCTGGTTCTTCCTCTGCTGTTGTTGTTGCTGTAATGCCCCGCTCCGCACGGCGCATTACGCTGAAGCGTTGACTCAACGAGTCGCGTTGACGCAAAGGAAATGTATCGATGCAAAACGATACGAGAGTTAAGTTGTCCCGAGCAATGCATCAAACTAAGTTGATACGAAGAGTTGCCTTGTCCCGAAAGAATGCATCGAGTTGAATCGATGCGAAGCGCTGCGTTGCCCCGAAGGATGAGTGCGTTGAATCGGCTCGAAGATTCTAAGAAATCGAATCGACCAAGGCGCAAGTCCGAATCGATGCAAGTATTGATTTTAGTTGGTTTCGTGTGCAGGTTATACTTTGACGGGAAAATATTAGAGGTCGATCTTTTGCAATATTTAGTAAGGGGTCCGCGAAATTAAATCGTCGCCTTGCGACGGGCCGAGACTTGGGCACGCTAAGGCAAATCGGACGTATAACACAATGAAGTACGAAGTGCTCGAATGGCTAAGTCAGGAGAGTGGCCGTGCAACAAAGTTAGGGAATCGAGCCGCATCGGCTCGGCGAAACAACGAAGGCATATCGACTCAAGGTGGGAGGATTGACTTCTTTTTACTCCTTCATTCGATAAGTCAAATATATCATTGTATGCTAAGTTAACCTATCGACGCCACGGACGTGGCCGATCGGAGATAAAATCGTAGTGTGAGTCGAACACTAAGTTAGAACAATTGAAATGAAACGTGCATCAACATGCACGAGTCGCTATGGGACATTGGATATCGCTAAGGCGAGCGCCTCGGTGCGCAAGCCGTAAGAACATGGGATAACTGTAATCGGCGAGTGCCTTAGTGCATGAACCATACCTTGCCTTTGCTGCACGAGTTAGACGGCTAGAACATTGAAAGACAATAGGCGAGCGCCCTAGCGCGCAAGCCCCGAACATTGAATGCTAAGTTATAGAACATGGATATATGATCGAAACGTACCTACGTGTACGGGATAATAAAAGATGGCTTCGTTAGGAGAGAATATAGTTGTGGCATGAACGTGGCAGAACTGTCGGATATGACATGGTGCCTCGAAAGGTGTTCAAGACCTTCGGGTCGTTCGGTTGACGAGCATTGAGTTGAGGCATGATGCCATTGAATCATTGAAACGAAGTATGAAATGTAAGAACACAGAAAGCTAACGAAAGAGATGCGAGATGATAAGTCTGAGTCTCGGACTCAAGACTATGTTTGGTTGTTTGAATTTAATTTCTTGAATGATAGGGTGTTGCATGGTCGATTGGAATGGGCTCGAGATTAAATTGTGATAATAGCCCGTGCACGGGTGTTTCCCCCAAACGGTTAAATACCGGAGCTCCCCGGAACCGCTTTGGCCGCGGAGGGATTCGAATAATCTTTGTAGGCGCACATCCTTAAATAAGATGGAAAAAGCTGCAAATAATGGTATGCAGCGGAAACGTTTCGGTTGTTGGGATGTGACCCAACCTGTGAAACGCCGAGCAGCCCGACCAAATAGAGAGAAAAGAAGGAGAGAAAAAAAAGAAACTCCTTTAGTCCATTCCGGCGCGGATACGCCAACGGCCCTCATATAGTTAAGGAACGATGGATTGAAAGTGTAGGCACATATACATCCCGCATAGAGATCCTGCCTAGAGATGCACAATAACATGACAGGGAAGGATTACGGCGTATTCACCTTGCGTCGGTGCAAGGGCGAGTGCGTCGACTTGGTAAGTCGTGCCACGAATCAAACACGAGATTGCTTGTTTGTTTGCCTATTTAATTCGATAACATGCTGCTATGATAACATGCTTTACGCTTTCCAAATATGCCATGAAATTGACCCTAAGGAGAACATAGCAAGATCATAAGCTAAGTTGCATGATTCAACATAAAGATTAAAATGTCGGTTTGGAAAGATGATCTTTGCTTCAGTACATGCGAGGACGAACGTACTGATCCCCCACCAGCTTCATGCAGGGTGCAGGGAATGGATTGCTCACGGCAAAGCGTTGTTTGAACGTGTTAAGGCTTGGGATGCCGAAGCGCATTGAAGCGTGCTATCGCATTGACGCTCGGACTACGCAGCTGGATTGATGCGGCCGAGATATAGAAGGCATGATGTATGGAACGGTAAAATCCTTTATGGACAAGAGAGAACCTGAGTGTTGTAGCCAATCTGGTATATATTGTTAGGCTATCGAAAGCCATTGTAATCTCAGTTTCAGATATCAATAAAGAGAATTATTTCGTATACTCTGTTTCCTTTCGTTGTTAATATCAAATCAAAAGATAACCATTTGAGAACTTGTCATCTTGCCTTGCACAAGCGCAACTCCAGGCTCGTGCGGCATCATGCCCCCTGTGAGGACGATGATTCGGGTGATTCCGGGTCGGGGCGTGACAAATTGGTATCAGAGCTCTAGGCTCAATTTCCTCTGGACGCTCGCTTCATTTCAATTCGAAAAGTTGCCCACCACCATTTGATATCACTCTTGACTCTACTCGATGCCGCACTGGATGTTCCATACAATAAGTCTAATACAATCGTGAAATTTTGTCGCATGTGTTTTGGAAATTTCATAATGTTTGCTAAGAAAGTCGCGAGGGGTATATTGCATTGAATGCAAACGAGCCGTAAAAATGTTAGTTGCTGCAAGCGCAACAAATTGTGAAATACGATTTGAGATGTTGTCGCAATGTAATATGTTGAATGAGAAATAGAATGATGCACGAAGTGCAACGAATAATGGTGAATATGCGTTAAAATGAAAGTGAGAAGTGATAAGCCAATACCGAAGGTGTTGAACGGATTGAGCATTGACTTGGAAAGTCGGGAATAATTGTTGCACGATGTGCAACACGTATTGGAAAGTAAAATCATTGCACGTGGTGCAACGCATATCAAATTAATCGTTGCACGAAGTACAAAGGAAATTAGAAATAAATCGTTGTACCAAGTGAAATGAAAGTGTCGAAAATAAATCGTAGCACGATGTGCAACGCGTATCGAAAGTAAAATTTGTTGCACGAGGTGCGATGCATATCAAATAAATTGTTGCACGAGATGCAATGTAAGGAAAGAATTGAAATCGTAAATCGATAGAACGAATTGTTCGGTTGCACACCAAACTTATGTTGGCAAACGAGAACATTGGCCGAATCGTGTCGAATTTTGATAGAATCAAAGTTACGGTTGTGATCAAGCACGATCACTGCAGAAATCGTGAGTCAGAAGAGATTGTCGGGTTATACTGAGTATAGTACGAGGGAGATGGCTTGATTCCGAGTGGTATATGCCATACCACATAGGCGATAAATGACTCGATCTCGAGTGGTATATGGTATAGCACTTGAGCGATGAATTGTATCGACGCGTTGTGAGAATTGCGAAAGATTTGTCCACAACGGACAGGGAAGTACCGAGACTCGATTTAAAACTTGTATGACGGTATGTTGATGCAAGTATTCTTCGAAAATCGGTTGGGACGATAAGGCGAGACTTGTATCGATGAACGATACGTCGAACGAAAGTTATAAGTTGGTCGGACGACCGAGACTAGCAAAACGATTATGCCTTGAAGGCAATAATCGGATCGACGGAAAGAGAAAACTTGAACTTATAAATGAGTCGCACGACTTTTGATCTCGATAGAAATGTTGGGCGATGTGAATTGTAATCGTATCGCACGATGTGCGACTTCGGTAAGAAAGTTGGTTGATGCGAGAAAACGTGCCTATGAAATAGTTGGTTAAGGTACGGCGACACTCATTTGAGTACGACTGAAAAACACGCGAAACTTAGAGGGCGAGATCGTATAACTCGAGGGCACGATGTTGGATAATCGGTAACTCGGTTACGCGATCAAAGTATAGCGGGATGCGGTGAATCAGAAAATGAGTTGATGCGTATGGAAAAGTTGGTTGCGAACTTGGATGTATGCGATGCGAGTTAAGTTGACGTTGAAACCGATTCGAAGCGACCCTCTTGCTATCAAAATTGATATGAACTATCAAGTTCGATATGCAAAGGAAACGTAAGCACGATGTGAGAATACAAAATGGAGTGCGCCTTGCGCTATCAAAATTTTTGTAAATAAGGATACGAGAATGAACGAACTTGGTTGATCGTAAATTTTGTGATTGATCAAAGACGAGACTATAAGTCATCGACGATTGCTCGATGCGTATAGCATCTTGTGTGTCGACCCATAAATAAGATAGACTCGAACTTGATGCGAATAGATATTTCATAAATTGCGGAATCATCGACGGCAGTGCATGACTTGACTCAGAGGATAGTTGTGCATCAGTTGTGCTGATAGAAATGGTTTTGTCTGAAATTGGGTAGTCGCACAGAATCGTCGGAACGTGATTTGGCTCCGAAATAAGATATAGCATGGTTCGTAATAAACTGTCCTTCGGTGATGATCCACAGTTATCGAGCGTAGCTTCGGGGCAGCTGACCCTAGAAGACTTGACCGCCAAATCAAATTGAATGCTGCAGACCGTAAGATGACCCATGCGATATCGCATATGAGATTGCACCGATAACAAATATAATACTGTGTATGTTGACGATAAGTCTAGGCGATCGAGAATTGTTGGAACAACTTTCGATTGCGAATGATACAGTTAGATTTTTGAGTATTCGTCGGATGAATACTTGAATGGTTATGTTGGTCGACGGTCGAACTAGAATTCACCAACGGACTTGGTGATTCGGATAGGCGATTATGAGAAACGTGCTATGCACGAGAGAAAGATGATAAGGAAATGACTTACGAGTCATATCATTAGATTCGGATTCACCTTGCAATTGAGCTTGCGTGAATCAAAATTTACATTCGATGTTGCAAAATGGATAAGTTGGGAATTTGGCTAGTGAATTCCTACTCGTTAGGAAATTGAATATAAGACGCATCGTAAAGACCTTCGTGCTAAGGCGATCGTTGCCTTCACTGTCGCCTTGTTGTAAACTTTCATGTCGAATAAATTGTGGCCTTTGTGCAATGTCAATTTAAACTTGCGTCAGAAGAATCTAAGCACGGGGACTATGTAAGTAACCTAGCGGGCGTAGTCCTGAATGTTGATGCGTTTGCAAGTCAACAAAGGAAATCGTATCGAGATAAGTTGCATAGCCAGACTTCGGAAATAGTTGGTTGGCGATTTTGAACGCAAGGTGTTGCGAAGGATCGTTGCGATCGGATGCGCAACGGCTTGACGCGACGCATAGAGTTGGTAGTCCGTATGAAACATACAAAACGAGAAATGCGATTTTGAATCGTGTCGCGTGCAGTGACTTTGTTGAATGAATCGCGTGTGTATCAATATCCATATGCGATAAAATTTTGAGAACAGTTGCTAAGGATAAGTCCGATCGAGAGTACGAGATGGCAAGCATAGGATTGAAATTTACCTGTCAGCTTTGTTTCAATTTGCAATGACTGGACTCGGTCGAAATACATATATCTTTGGAACGCCTTGAATATAGGTATGAATCGAAATCGAGTTGTATACAAAAATTCAAATCGAGCTGAAGGGAAGACTTGAAATGGTAATGAAAAGCTTGCGAGATAGAGTGAAATCGAACAACAATGGTGGGTCGAGATCGTGAAACGATCTATAAAACACTTAGTCGAAGTGTTGGTTTTGGTTCGAGGACGAACCTTGTTTTGAGTGGTATATTCTGTAATGTCCCGCTCCGCACGGTGCATTACGCTGAAGCGTTGACTCAACGAGTCGCATTGACGCAAAGGAAATGTATCGATGCAAAATGATACGAGAGTTAAGTTGTCCCGAGCAATGCATCAAACTAAGTTGATGCGAAGAGTTGCCTTGTCCCGAAAGAATGCATCGAGTTGAATCGATGCGAAGCGCTGCGTTGCCCCGAAGGATGAGTGCGTTGAATCGGCTCGAAGATTCTAAGAAATCGAATCGACCAAGGCGCAAGTCCGAATCGATGCAAGTGTTGATTTTAGTTGGTTTTGTGTGCAGGTTATACTTTGACGGGAAAATATTAGAGGTCGATCTTTTGCAATATTTAGTAAGGGGTCCGCAAAATCAAATCGTCGCCTTGCGACAGGCCGAGACTTGGGCACGCTAAGGCAAATCGGACGTATAACGCAATAAAGTACGAAGTGCTCGAATGGCTAAGTCAGGAGAGTAGCCGTACAACAAAGTTAGGGAATCGAGCCGCATCGGCTCGGCGAAACGACGAAGGCATATCGACTCAAGGTGGGAGGATTGACTTCTTTTTACTCCTTCATTCGATAAGTCAAATATATCATTGTATGCTAAGTTAACCTATCGACGCCACGGACGTGGCCGATCGGAGATAAAATCGTAGTGTGAGTCGAACACTAAGTTAGAACAATTGAAATGAAACGTGCATCAACATGCACAAGTCGCTATGGGACATTGGATATCGCTAAGGCGAGCGCCTCGGTGCACAAGCCGTAAGAACATAGGATAACTGTAATCGGCGAGTACCTTAGTGCACGAACCATACCGTGCCTTTGCTGCACGAGTTAGACGGCTAGAACATTGAAAGACAATAGGCGAGCGCCATAGCGCGCAAGCCCCGAACATTGAATGCTAAGTTATAGAACATGGATATACGGTCGAAACGTGCCTACGTGCACGGGATAATAAAAGATGGCTTCGTTACGAGAGAATATAGTTGTAGCATGAATGTGGCAGAACTGTCGGATTTGACATGGTGCCTCGAAAGGTATTCAAGACCTTCGGCTCGTTCAGTTGACGAGCATTGAGTTGAGGCACGATGCCATTGAATCATTGAAACGAAGTATGAAATATAAGAACACAGAAAGCTAACGAAAGAGATGCGAGATGATAAGTCTGAGTCTCGGACTCAAGACTATATTTGGTTGTTTGAATTTGATTTCTTGAATGATAGGGCGTTGCATGGTCGATTGAAATGGGCTCGAGATTAAATTATGATAATAGCCCGTGCACGGGTGTTTCCCCCAAACGGTTAAATGCCGGAGCGTCCCAAAACTGCTTTAGCCATGGAGGGATTCGAATAATCTTTGTAGGCGCACATCCTTAAACAAGATGGAAAAAGCCACAAATGATGGTATACAGCGGGAACGTTTCGGTTGTTGGGATGTGACCCAACCCGTGAAACGCCGAGCAGCCCGACCAAATAGAGAGAAAAGAAAGGAACTCCTTTAGTCCATTCTGGCACGGATACGCCAACGGCCCTCATATAGTTAAGGAACGATGGATTGAAAGTGTAGGCGCATATGCGTCCCGCATAGAGATCCTGCTTAGAGATGCACAATAACATGACAGGGAAGGATTACGGCGTATTCACCTTGCGTCGGTGCAAGGGCGAGTGCGTCGACTTGGTAAGTCACGCCACGAATCAAATACGAGATTGCTTGTTTGTTTGTCTATTCAATTCAATAACATGCTGCTATGATAACATGCTTTACGCTTTCCAAATATGCCATGAAATTGACCCTAAGGAGAACATAGCAAGATCATAAGCTAAGTTGCATGATTCAACATAAAGATTAAAATGTCGGTTTGGAAAGATGATCTTTGCTTCAGTACATGCGAGGACGAACGCACTGATCCCCCACCAGCTTCATACAGGGTGCAGGGAATGGATTGCTCACGGCAAAGCGTTGCTTGAACGTATTAAGGCTTGGGATGCCGAAGCGCATTGAAGCGTGCTATCGCATTGACGCTCGGGCTACGCAGCTGGATTGATGCGGCCGAGATATAGAAGGCATGATGTATGGAACGGTGAAATCCTTTGTGGGCAAGAGAGAACCTGAGTGTTGTAGCCAATCTGGCATATATTGTTAGGCTATTGAAAGCCATTGTAATCTCAGTTTCAGATATCAATAAAGAGAATTGTTTCGTACACTCTGTTTCCTTTCGTTGTTAATATCAAATCAAAAGATAACCATTTGAGAACTTGTCATTTTGCCTTGCACGAGCGCAACTCCAGGCTCGTGCGGCATTATGCCCTCTGCGAGGACGATGATTCGGGTGATTCCGGGTCGGGGCGTGACAGTTGCCTTGTTGGGGGTGATGGCCCTCGCATTTCCACATTGTGAATACGAATGCCAGGGGGTTGTGTTGTGATTCGGGGTGCTGCTCTCCCTTCTCCTTCAATCTGATTATGAGATCTCTTCTGACCTCCAGTCCTAGATGTGATCCTCTGGATGGTGATCTCATACCTCCGAGTTGCCGTCAATACATCATCGAAAGTCTGGTAGTTGTGTCCCTCTATCAATTGTAAGAGTTCAAGATGAAATCCTTGCTAAAACCTCATAGCCCTCTGGCTCTCTATTGCTACCATCTCCGGGGCAAACCTACTCAGTCTGCAGAACTCTGCTGTATAAGTATCCACTATCTTGCCGGCTTGTTTGAGGTTGATAAACTTCTGCTGTAGCTCGAACTGTGCCACAACTCCATAGTACTTCGTCTTGAACCTTGCAGTAAAATTATCTCAAGCTATAGGACGTCTGATGCCCACTTCTTCTAATTCCTACCAATCACGTGCAAGGTCCTGAAGTAACAGCTTCACTTGATCCACACGTTCTTCCGTCGGTACCTTAGCTGCTGTCAGAATAGCTTCGATGTCCTTAAGCCATGCATCTGCTGAGATAGCATCTTCCGTGCCCTCGAAACGATGGGGGTTGTACTTGTAGAACCTGGTTGACGCCCCTGAGTTAGTCCTCACTCCCTTTTCCAAAGCCGTTTGTAATCCTTGGTTGAGCAATACATTCTTCTCTTGCAGCTGAGTGTGCATGTGTTGCTGGGCCAATATCTGATGTTGCTGAGTAGCCATCATCCCTCTTATGATTTCCAGAAGGGCCGGTGTGTCTACTATCATAGGGGTAGGCGGAACTGTTGGTAGTGTTGGAACCTCCGGATACTGCGGTCCAGCTGTTGGTTCCACTATCACCTCTTCTTAGATGGTCTCTTGAGGTAGTACCGGCCTTTGTTGCTGACCAATATGGTCATGTTGTTCGTGTTGTCCTTGTTGTTGCTGTCCAGCTCTGACAGATGCGGACGAGGTGCCCCTAAGAAAAGGGACAATAGAGCAATCAAACGATCAGACAGAAAAATCAATGAAGTCAAAAGGATACCGAAATGTCAATCTAGGGTCAAGAGTAACGAATCATGAGATCAAGGGAAAACATGTGTGATTGAGACATCCTATAAATTAAAATACCCCACAAGTCTGAAATCAGACCTGCATGGGCCACCACTAAAACCTTGTCACGCCCCAGAACCAGAATACCGGAGAGCGGGAGAATGACTCAGCCAGCTACGTATTACGGGTAGTGAATACCGTATAATACGATCAATGCTGTCTAAAAGACGAGGGGGTGCATACTATATGAAAGTCTTACTCGGGTTACTCAACATCTATTGTCTCAATCATTCAAACAAGAAGCAGTAATAGAGAGCATATAAGATAAAGCAGTAAGGCGTCCCAAACGCTCAGTCAAAATGTTCTTGAGATCTGGCTTTACAAAACATAGCCAGATGATATGACAAGGTATACACAATCGTTATCAGCTGCAGTCTGACTTAGTTACAATTATGTAAAGTAAGCGCAAGATAGTCCAACTAACATGTCGGAGCCAAGCGACAAAATGTAAAGTAAGTAGTAAAACGAGCAGGGAAGCAAGGAACCCACTCGTGTCCTCCTGCGATCATCCCTCTAGTATTGACCATCTTGGAGGTGGAAGTAAGCTGAGTCCTCGGGAGCTGGCTCTAAATATGGCCATGCAAAATCAGAGAGGTTAGACCTCAAATAGCAAGTACCACAAGGAAGCACGACATGAGAATTAAAAACAGTGGTAAGAGTTAAGAATATGATAAATAAGTCTCCACTTGCTACTGGGATTCACACAACATCACGACACTTCAAACCAACTTTCCAACCAAACAAGGACAGAAGTTGACCTGTCATGTCCTGACATTCTGATCATCTTAGTAGTTAACAGAGTAGGTACAATACACAAACAAATCAATTTAAATGGTAATACAAATACTACGGCTTGCTAACTGTAAGTTTCAAGTTGCCCTAGAAATATGCTGTGAGGACCCTGATTTTTGGGAATTATTTTTTTAGTATTTCTAATTATTAGGTTATATTGTATATTTAATTATGATTATATATGTACTCTTTTGTGTCTTTGATTTTTGGAGCACAAGACATGCCCATCTTATGAAACGTCCTTCATGAGTTTTGTAGTAGACATGATGACCTTCAACTTGATATATTATGTCCCATCCAAACTTGTCTCCTAGCATTCTTTTGACTTTGTGCAACTTCGGGTCAAATTTAGGCAATTAGATTATTTAACATAATTCCAGATCTAACTTTCCACGTGAGTTCGGGACTTGACATAAATCAAAACTATTCGACCCAATTATAGTTTTGACTCATTTTGAGCCTACGACACACATGCTAAGAGTGTGCCACTCGATCGAGTCTCCATGTGCTATTTAATTACGAATGGCACAAGAGACTTATTGGTTGACTCTTAGAGTTCGATTAAATTAGAAAATATATTTGGACCCTAACCTAGCTAACCGCACCTGGTAGGAAGCCATGTTAGGTTGCCATAACAGTATAATTATTATGGATTTATTTTGGGACGTTATACAGTCAATTAGATTTAAATACAATTTTGTGTATATGATTATATTTATAATAGTCTAATATTATATATATGGCCTTAGTTATGGTTAAGTTTGAGATACATATCGACTAGAAATTTTTGTACGAATAGTGTAGTCGTGTACTTTGACTAGTCTATTACCCATGGAAGGGAAGGCCGAGCCATAGGTGTGTTCTAACTAGGAAAAACAGGCCAAGTTGTGACTTAACCTCCACCGATGATTTATTTATTTAATTATTAGATTATTGACTTTCTAGGAGACCCGGTTGTACCAATTTAGTCCCGATTTGACCTGAACCAAATCCCAATCTAAATAGACAAGTAGTACTCTCAAATACCTTCATGTTGATATATATTTTGTATATATATTTTATTAATATAATATGTTTTCAATTTTGGAAATATTCTATTTATAGAAATTGTCTAGTGTAATCCTAGTTGGCATTAGTTTTTATTTGACCCAAAGTCTAACCCAAACCTATGTAGGCATGTTGGGCATTAATATATATTAATAAATATATATATATATATATTTAATTCAGATTTAGATTGCATTTATATTTAGAAATCTAAGTAGTTCCATATTAGGAAACCTTTTATTTAAATCCTCAATCAATCAATTAGCCAACTCATCAAATAACCAAACCAATCCATGTGGACCCCACATATGACCAACCAAAGATTATTTTCATGTAATTTTTGTCCAAAAAAAATCTCCTACATTGGCGGGCTATGCCATGCATGGAAACACACTCCTACATATATAAACTCAACACATAGGCCCATATATATATCAACCCTTATCAAAACCCTAATCCTAACACCAAAAACTCTTATTTATCATCCAAGAGCAGCTCTTTTACTATTAATTTCGAAAATATCATCCCCTCCCCTCTACTACATCATCCCCTCCATCACATAACTCATCCTCCTCCATAAAGGCTCCTTCTTTCATCCTTCTTCCATCCAAACTCCACCAAACCAACCCTAAAAACTCTATCTTCTCCATTCAACCATCTAAAACCATTGCCAACTCCTTCAAACTCATCAAAAGAGGATTATCAAGCAAGGATAGCAATAAAGGTGGGAGCTTTAGCAAGGAGAAGCCTCCACAACCCAACTAGCAAGGACTTTTGGTAAGAAACCCTAATTTTTCCATCTCAAACCTATGCTTTAAATCTGTAGAAATTATGGTATTAATTATGTAGAAATAGTGTTTTGATGTCTCTTGGGTAGTATTTTCACCCATAAAAGTTTCATTAATTATGATATCTATTTTCATGTTTCGGTAGAGCCAAAACTTACCACGTTGTGAAGGAACTATAAGTTTCTGTAAGAATTTTTCAAAACTGAATTTTATGTAGGTTAATATATTTAAATTAGGATTTTTAAATATTTTTTCATGAATTTATCAATTCAATTCTGTTCGGAAAAATTATAGGTCAAAATTAGTCATTTTCGGGTGACTTGTTGACCTAGAAGATTCTAAACCATTAGTACCATGAAATCCTTGCATAAAAATTTCATATTATAACATTTAGGGTATTTTAATTCTGTTTAAATTATATTTTTGAGGATTTTTATAATTTAGATAATTAAGGAAGTTCTAGACAAATTTTGGGTAGACTAGTCGACCCGGTAGACAACTAGTAGTATAATTCTTTAGAAATATAAATTCTGAGATAAATCTATAAAAAAATTAGTTTAAATAATATTATTATTTTTTTATATGATTTTTAAGTATATGATTGAAGTAGCAACATAACTGACTAATTGGGAGTTGGAAACCCAAAAACTGTGTTCGGTGTCTCGTAAAACCTGTGTGTGATTGTATGGGTCTAAAGGGTTTCACTAGAAATTGAATATAACCTTAAAATATTATCTTGACTAATTAAGTCATATTATAAGTTCATAAGTAGTGGGTTAATTTAGTTAATTAATTATCTAGGAGCGTCGGGTTCCGGTGGCGTTGACGCGGGAGCGACATTTCAGATTCACAGCGCGACACAAGGCAAGTACACCTTGCCAACTCTACAATATTTACATGCTTTCCTATATTTTCAGTATTTCTTTCTTTGTTGCATATCTCTCTTGTTTTCTTTCATGATTCTTTCTAGTTACACGTGCACGTAGATTTTGAATTTTCTTCCTATACTACTTGTTCTATCTTTCCTATTTTGTTCATGTCTAGTGATAGTATTGATATGCCTGTGCCATGTTTTTCCTGACCTGTTTGACCTATACTTGACTTGGACATGACTAGATAGGCTTGATTTCCTAGTACCTTAGGAGAGAATGTTTTATTAGCCGTGACTATCCTCTATTGTTAGTGCCTCCTCGGCCTACGATAGAGAACCTATTATAGGACTGTTAGTGCCTCCCCGGGCTACGGTTTTAGCCACGATTAATATTACATTCTCATGACATGTCACCATCTGTAGAGTTTCCTTACGTGTCATCTTTTCCTCTGCTTGTTATTCCTATTTTTCTTGCATGTTATTTACTGTACAGTAGACATGTATATTATGTGTCTTGCTAGTCCTCTGAGGACCTGGTGATCTCTCCAGGTATTAGCTGAAGATATGATACATTGATGGATGACGTTGCTACACCATGACTGCAGGTATATTTAGTTGATGTTTTATCGTTCTCTTCCATAATTAGATTTTGTCCTATATTATATTACTTTGACATTGCTGATGTTTAGCCTAGTTTTACAAGCTTCATCTTTCATTAGAAGCTTGTTCAAGATAATTGCATTAGAGTCTGGTCCACTTTATTGTATATTATCTTTTCTTGTTACTTGTAGTAACCAGTTTACTAATGTCTGACCAGCATTAGTTTACATGGTTTATACAAGAGTTTATCCTCAGTGGATTGAGATATTTGTAGATTGCTTTAGGAAACCAGACAGCTTATACGTATTCGAGCTGGGCTGGAGTCCTTTCGATGTGTAGCTGGCATGTGTACGTATCCTAGTCCTACGTATTTTGGGACTGGGGCGTTATATATGCAGTAAGGGATCCCTCAGTTCTTACAATGTACAAACAAGGCTAGTCTACCCAATAATCAATTACGCCAATCATGAATTAGACGTGTCCTAGCGGGATGTCTGTCATCAATATACATAAAAATATAAACAGATACCACTCCCTGCCCGTATGGCAGATTTACAGTTTCTGTGGAAACCAGCCGGCATGTCGCAGCACTTATTGTCCCGAGATGGCTGCCATGTAAGAACTCGGAAATCCATTCTCTCCATGCAATCGTTATTTTATTTAACTTAATAGTCCCTATGTTAAATTGAAATCTCATGCCGTGGATCATGGTCATTCAGAATGAGTACTTTCGTACAGAGTACAATATGTATAACTCTACAACGATGCCCGTGTGGTTAGGTTGTAGGTCTTACATAGCGTAATACAACAATCAAACCTAGCCACGGAATAACCATGCCTTGACTGTAAGGTACACATGCTGCTTTTATAGAAACAAGTTGGAGTCTGCACGTATCCATATGCCAATGTTCGGGATCGGCTAGTCGATTATAATGGTTCATGGTTAATATGAACGTGTCTCATTCAATTTCAATAAGACGACTAGCCAATCTTTTAGTTCCAACTAGGAATGCATGATCAATCATTTAGTCAAGGTAACAATCAATGTCAATTCGTGACAAGGCATGAAGGTCAACTAGCATTTAGTATGGTTGAGTCTATAACTCTCAGGGTTAAGTTCCAGTCATACTGGGTATCCATAAACCAATCGAGACACAGTGCATTATTCACACAACAATATGTATAAAAAAATATTAACATCTCATGATTATATCGAGTTTATGTCAAAAAGACGTAAGGATATAATACGGGGTGCCATATACGCCAAAGGAGTACGCTTAATGAAATAAGCGTAAAGGAAATTTACGCATGAGGGAAGTTTACGCATGAAGGAATAAATCTTACGCGTAAAGGGGTACGCTCAATAAAGGAATAAGGTTTTGCGTAAAACTCGTCTTACGCCAAGCCAGAGGAGTACGCGTAAAGCATAGAGTTACGCGTGAAACTTTTATGCATAAAGAATAGAGTTATGCGTAAAGGAAATAATGTTACGCCTGAACTTTGTACGCGTAAAGAATAATGTTACGCGTGAACTTGTACGCGTAAAGAATAAAGTTACGCGTAAAGGAAATAACGTTACGCCTGAACTTTGTACGCGTAAAGAATAATGTTACGTGTGAACTTGTACGCGTAAAGAATAAAGTTACGCGTAAAGGGATACGCCAAGCCAGAGTAGACTCGCGTAATCCAGGTTCACGCTGACACGAATGAACGTGGACGTAGAGCTTGATAATACGCGGGCACGTATAAACGTGGGGGTAGAGAACCTCCAGAACTCCAAATTCCATGAAGCCTTAAATCTAAGCCAAAATGGGACTTCCATGGATCAAAATGGGGTATAACACAAATCTCAACAACCTGAAATGATCAAAACATGAAAATAAGAAAGTTTGATAGATCAAAACCACAAAAATCCAAAAATAACAAATTTCTAGATCTACAAAAATAGAACTTTCAAAATGCAAAATGTTAAGTTCTAAACTATCTTAGAATTATGAGAGAAAAATAAATGAACCATAAAAATGGATTCTCATGTGGAAGCAAGATGCACTTGCCTATGGATTTTCTTAGGTTAGAGGAGAGGTTAATGGAGAAGAAGAAGAGTAAATGAGAATGAATGAAGAGAGAGAAAGTAGTTGGACTTTAAATGGAGATGGTGGTAGGTAGGGGGTTGGGTTCATGATGAACAACCAAAACAAACCAACCCAAGCCGAATCCAAGAGCAAAACAAAAGCAGAAAATAAAATACAGAAAAATAATTAGTATAAAATTAAAGGAATTAAATATAGAATAAATACATGATAAATATTAAATAAATATATTCAAGCAGTACACGTATTAAAATACGTATTCTGGGAACGGGGAGTGACATTGTGAAACCAGTTCGTTCAGGAATTCAGGCAAGTATACTATTGCTTTATATGCTTATTATATTATAATACTATTTTTTATTGTGTTTTATTGAGTTTTCTGTTGATACACGATTGTGACACGATATACTTGATTGTATAATTGCTCGTTTATTGATTGTTTAGTGAGTCGAGAGGGAAAATGCTCAGTAGGTATGTAAACAAAGTCTAATGATTGTTATTGTGGATAGTTAAGTCATACACCTCACGTGTGGGTTAGTCGTACCTTTTTATTGTGTATAGCCATCTATGATGTGTTGTATTAACCCAAGTCGTTCATATGTCGAAAAGTATTTCAAACATATTGTCTGTTTACTTGTATATGTTTATTGCTAGTTGTCTCGTTCATACATGTTCTTGCTAGTGGTTTCTTGTACATGTTTATTGGTTTCCAGTTTATCTACATGTTCCTGTATTGTTCTACTGCATCTCTACTGTCTAGTTTATCTTGTATTAAGTTATATTGTTGCAATAGGGTTGTACTTTGCTTATTTCCTGTCTGGATCGTTGTAGATGACTTGGCATGCTTCCTACTTTCGCGCTATGGACCATATGGGAGAGATAGATATCTTGGAGGCCAACCATAGACTCTTGTCACGATCCGCACCCGCTTTTCGGATGCGAGCTCATGAGCAAGCCAACTACGTATCAAGCGGACTCCATCCCAACTCGAAATACGTAAACGATGTCTGGGCTATGGTAATGTGCCTAATTATGGCAAGGCAACTAAATCTCAATCCACAATAAGAATATAAAACATGAATGAACACTATAGGTCGTGGTCTGCAGCCCACTAACATATATGTTCGATAAGACTCTAAAGAAAAATAATGTGAGTGTATAAACTAGGCTAACAAGCAGGATATCTCATGATAAGGAATGACAGTACGAGAAGACAATAAACGTAATATCAATACCTGAATTCTGTAAGTGTATCGTAATCATCCACCATCTTGCTCCGCTAACTAACTCCAAGCAATCGCTAAACCTAAAGAGATCATCAGGTCCTCAGGGGACATAGCAAAAAACATAAAAATATGTCTATCTAATAGTTCTATCAAGCATAAGAATATAAACAGGCTATAAACAGGAAACGAGACAAAAACTGACAGGTGGCTACTGACAGGTGACTATAAACACAGAAACGGGAACCACTACGCATAAATGAACTGCTGGAAAGGAAACATGAACACATGACAAGAGATCAACGGATAACAAACCCTCGTCCCGAGTGTGGACTCGCAGGTTAGTTTAAGACAAATCACCCTCGCCCTGAATGTGGACTCGCATGTGCAAATAAATTACTAACCCTCGTCCCGAGTGTGGACTCGTAGGTTAGTTTAAGACAATCACCCTGTAGCTCCCCTTCCCAAAAATTGTTGAAAATATTTTTTATTTATTTTATTTTGATTTAAATGGTGTTTTTGAATTTTATAAATAATTATCTAGTTAAGTATTACGGTAGGTGAATTAGCCATGGTTGAGCTTTGAAGTACCAGACGACTAGGAATCATGGCACGGGTACTGCAGTGGCGTGCTTTGACTAGTATTTAGCTATGGTAGGGGAATGCCAAGCCATATGAGTGTTCTAACTAGGAAAACTAGGCCAAGTTCGACCTAACCTATAAAGACATTTTGATTATTTAATTATTTGGATTTGTTGACTTATAGAAGACCGGTTGTACCGAACTAGTCCGGACCGGACCCAAACCAAGTCCAAGCCCACGTAGTCAGGTAGTATGTTCAGAGACGACCATATAGATGTATGTTATATGGGCATTTTACTTTAGTGATTTAGAAAGCATTTTGTAAATGATTGTTATATATGTGTAATTTATATCATAAATATTCTGGTTATTAGGTTACTACTATTGTGAATATGATAATATTCCTGTAGAGTGATATTTGGACTTTGGCATTTACGTAGGCAGTATATATACTTGTGTATAAATATATTCATAAATGGTAATCACGTGCTTTATATATATTCCTAATAATTTTTAATTATAAATTTAGTATTTAAATTAATTTAATAATTATATATGAGGATTTTATATATGTATAATATATCTTGGTTGTACGTATATGTTACATGGTGATTATATATCTTGATTGTAGATATCGATCATATATATATTATATAGTGATAATATATTTTGATTGTATGTATACATATTATATGGGGCAAATATAGCCATCATATATATATATATATATATATATATATATATATATATATATATATAAGTAGATACGTGTATAAATGAAGAGAATATGCATAATGTATATGTGTACACATATGAGTGTATACAAGAGAAATAGAATAACACAGCCCAAACCAGTTTCTCCTTTAATCACAGCCCAGGCCAAGCCGGCCCATTCATTTCCCCCCCAAACCAAGAGCTGCAACCCGAAGTCCCGACCCTGGTAAACTCTGAGCTGCGCGTGTATAAGAGATCGAGAGGGAGGAGTTCAGAAAAGATAAAACCTAAAACCCTAAACCTCCATAATCTCCCACCCAAGGCGCACCACCAGGCGGCCTGAACTGCCGCAAGGATGCCACCACGAGCCGACGGCCGACGACGGACGTCCTTGCGCTCGGCAGAACAGAGCACTCTGCTACACACTCAACAGCCAGGTACCATCTTCGTCGATCAATTTCTTCCCCAATACTTGACCGTTTTAAATTTTGTAAACTGATCTAGGAACCTTATATGACCCCTAGATATCCTAACAAGTAGAATCTAATGTGGTCGAGCCATCGATTCATAAAATCGATACAAAAACCTGACGAGCAATGTCCAAAAATAGGATATGTAAGCAGCAAACACCCTGTTTAAAAAGGGTATTCCCGAGCCAGATAGTAAGAGTTTTCGAAAACCTATTTGAAACAGTTTTAGTTAATATATACGAGATTAAAACCTATTTTGTAGATCCAGATTCTATCAAGTATGTACAAAGTTATTAGAATTCAAAAATAAAAAAAACTATAAAAAATAGTTTTCAAAAAATAAAAAATCCCTCGATACGACATGCGTTCCGCCATTCCGGGCGATGTGGTCACGAACCGAAAGCATCGAAAGGTGCGTAACGGCTTCGTGGACGAGTGGGCTTTGATGGAATTCAAATTGGTCGCGTGTGCGCGACAACTTTGATGCGTATCGGTCGAAATTCACCGTATCGGCCTCTGTGCAAGTTTTTTATTTACTTCGTGCACGCTCGTCAGATTGAGACAAAACTTATGCCAACAGGACCGTATCATTTTTTTTGTCCTGTTTGCCAAGTTTGGTCCGATTCTGAGACAGTTGATCGGATCGCCGTTTTGCGGGCCCCACGGTCTGACTCAACGGGCGATTTTGTGCACGGGCCGCCGGAACCCAACTTTGGACATACGGTTGGGTTTGTATAAGAAAATCAAACATGTTGACATATAGTTTGACGACTTTAGAGACCGTAGACTCTGGCACGCTTTTCGGTGCAAAGCGGGTCCAACGACGGACACCGTTTTGGCCCAAAATTACCGTTTTGCCCCTATGTCCAGAATTGGACTTAAGGACATGCAATCCTAGCTAATTTGACTATTTTGAGAACGTTGGTAACATCTATTATAGCTTCTGGAGGCAGTTGTGGGACTTGGACTCTCTGATTTATTGATTGGCGATATATTGTTGGTTCTCCGTGCAACCATCAGGCAAGTATACCTTGCCGAACATATACAGTATTTACATTATTTTTTTTTCTTTTATTGTATTCTTTTTTTCATATTGTCACATAATTTTCATATTGTGATTGGTATCCTTGATTGTCTTACCTGTTCTAGATTACGTGCACGTATAAGATAATTGACATTGCTAGATTATTGGTCTTTTCGTATTACTTTGTCTCGTGATTGAGTTGTTAGTTTCTATATCTATCCTTAACTTGACCATTCTTGACTGGGAGTATCTTGCATTGTACTACAGTTGAGACATACTATAGATTGGGAGTATCTTACATTGTACTACGATCTATAGCCGATTCTTCTACCTTGATATTGCTTGATTGACTTGACTTGAGATATACTATAGATTGGGAGTATCTTACATTGTACTATGACCAATAACATATATTGATTGATTGATTGACTTGACTTGCGACACTATAAATTGGGAGTATCTTGTATTGTACTACGATTTACAGGAGTCTACTTGACTTTGTATCCTTTAGGAGAGGAGATCGATACTAGAATTGGCTAATCTTGACTGGAAGTATCTTGCATTATATTACAGTCAAAATCTACTATAGATTGGGAGTATCTTGCATTGTACTACAAGCTATAGGGGTTAAATGTTATTTACTGTCATATTAGTAGGCATATTTTATGTATCTTGCTAGTCCTCTGAGGACCTGATGATCTCTTCAGGTAGCTGATTGCACGGAGTTAGTTAGCTGAGCATGTGGTAGTTGACTTCGATCGCATGATTCAGGTATTTTGTTAGTGTTATTGATTTACTATCTTTCTCGTACTTTCATGATATATCCTGCTTATCAGCTTAGCTTTATAGACTAATATTATTCTTAGAGTCTAATCGGACATATATGCTAGTGGACTGCAGACCATGACCCATAATTATTCATTCTTGTTTTATATGATTCCTGTAGATTGAGATATAGTTTAGATTAGACATGATACCCTGTTATGGGCAGCTTATACGTACTCGAGTTGGGCTGGAGTCCGCTCGATACGTAGCTGGCTTGCTCACGCTCTCGCGCCCCGAAAATCGGGTATGGGTCGTGACAAGTTTTTGTGGTGGCCCATACAGGTCAGAGCATATCGTACCGGTTACGTAACTGTACTGGTATGAGCCTGCGACAATGACTAAACCTTAGAAATCTCAATCCACTCTGCCTTGAAAATTCTCCTAGAATTTCTCTACGACCATAAAAACTCCATATTTGCTCTCGATTATACTCTTTTTTTTCCGTACCATTGATTCTCATCCCTTTTATTTCGAGGTGACGAATGATCGTGTTGTTTAGAATTCATCAAAAATTCTTAAATTATAGTATAATATTGCATGATTATTGAGTTTTGGTTGTTTATAGATATAAAGGATTATAGTTGCCATATGCCTAGATATCTATGGATAGTGATTTTAGCAACTAGTTGGATGTTACAAGATTTTAGTGACCGTGATTAGAGAAGTAGTATAACCAAAGGTGGATAGAAGTCCTCAAGTATTCGGAGTTATAAAGTGGCTAGAGAGAGTTATAGAATATTTTTGAGAAATTAAAATTGAGGATGTCAAGGAGATAGTAGACTTTGAATTTTAAGGAATAGTCATGAATTGGAATTTCGAGGACGAAATTATTTTTAAGGTAGGTAGATTTGTAGCTCCCCTTCCCGAAATTTGTTGAAAATATTTTCTATTTATTTTATTTTAATTTAAATGGTGTTTTTGAATTTTATAAATAATTATCTAGTTACGTATTACGGTAGGTGACTTAGCCATGGTTGAGTTTTGAAGTACCAGACGACTAGAAATCATGGCACGGGTAGTGCAGTGGCGTGCTTTGACTAATGTTTAGCTATGGTAGGGGAATGCCAATCCATATGAGTGTCCTAACTAGGAAAACCAGGCCAAGTTGCGACCTAACCTATAAAGACATTTTAATTATTTAATTGTTTGGATTTATTGACTTGTAGAAGACCGGTTGTACCGAACTAGTCCGGGCCGGACCCGAACCAAGTCCAAGCCCACGTAGTCGGGTAGTATGTTCAGAGACGACCATATAGATGTATGTTGTATGGGCATTTTACTTTAGTGATTTAGAAAGCATTTTGTAAATGATTGTTATATATGTATAATTTATATCATAAATATTCTGGTTATTAGGTTACTACTCTTGTGAATATGATAATATTCCTGTAGAGTGATATTTGGACTTTGGCATTTACGTAGGCAGTATATATACTTGTGTATAAATATATTCATAAATGGTAATCATGTGCTTTATATATATTCCTAATAATTTTTAATTATAAATTTAGTATTTAAATTAATTTAATAATTATATATAAGGATTTTATATATGTATAATATATCTTGGTTGTACGTATATGTTACATGGTGATTATATATCTTGATTGTAGATATCGATCATATATATTATATAGTGATAATATATTTTGATTTTATGTATACATATTATATGGGGTAAATATAGCCATCATATACATATTATTGTATAAATATATATATAAGTAGATACATGTATAAATGAAGAGAATATGCATAATATATATATGTGTACACATATGAGTGTATATAAGAGAAATAGAATAACACAGCCCAAACCAGTTTCTCCTTTAATCCCAGCCCAGGCCAAGCCGGCCGATTCATTTCCCCCCCCCAAACCGAGAGCTGCAACCCGAAGTCCCGACCCTGGCAAACTCTGAGCCGCGCGTGTATAAGAGATCGAGAGGGAGGAGTTCTAAAAAGATAAAACCTAAAACCCTAAACCTCCATCATCTCCCACCCAAGGCACACCACTAGGCGGCCTGAACCGCCGCAAGGATGCCGCCACGAACCGCCGGCCGACGACGGACGTCCTCGCGCTCGGCAGAACAGAGCACCCTTTTCTACAAACTCAACAGCCAGGTACCATCTTCGCCGATCAATTTCTTCCCCAATACTTGACCGTTTTAAATTTTGTAAACTGATCTAGGAACCTTATATGACCCCCTTGAGATCCTAACAAGTAGAATCTAATGTGGTCGAGCCATCGATTCACAAAATCGATGCGAAAACCTGACGTGCAATGTCCAAAAACAGGATATATAAGCAGCAAACACCCTATTTTAAAAGGGTATTCCCGAGCCAGATAGTAAGAGTTTTCGAAAACCTATTTGAAACAGTTTTAGTTAATATATACGAGATTAATCCAGATTTTATCAAGTATGTACAAAGTTTTTTGAATTCAAAAATCAAGAAAAACCATGAAAAATAGTTTTCAAAAACTAGAAAATCCCTCGATACGACGTGTGTCCCGCCATTCCGGGCGACGTGGTCGCGAACCGAAAGCATCGAAAGGTGCGTAACGGCTTCGTGGACGTGTGGGCTTTGATGGAATTCAAATTGGTCGCGTGTGCGTGACGAATTTGATGCGTATCGGTCAAAATTCACCGTATCGGCCTTTGTGCAAGTTTTTCAATTACTTCGTGCACGCTCGTCAGATCGAGACGAAACTTGTGCCAACAGGAACATATCGTTTTTCTGGTCCTGTATGCCAAGTTTGGTCCGATTCTGAGACAGTTGATCAGATTGCCGTTTTGTGGGCCCCACGGTCCGACTCAACGGGCGATTTTGTGCACGGGCCGCCGGAATCCAACTTTGGACATACGATTGGGTTTATATCAGAAAATCAGACCTGTTGACATATAGTTTGACGACTTTAGAGACCGTAGACTCTGACATGCTTTTCGGTGCAAAGCGGGTCCAACGGCGGACGCCGTTTTAGTCCGAAATTACCGTTTTGCCTCTGTGTCCAGAATTGGACTTAAGGACAGGCAATCCTAGCTAATTTGACTATTTTGAGAACGTTGGTAACATCTATTACAGCTTCTGGAGGCAGTTGTGGGACTTGGACTCTCTGACTTATTAATTGGCGATATATTGTTGGTTCTCCGTGCAACCCTCAGGCAAGTATACCTTACCGAACATATACAGTATTTACATTATTTTCTTTTCCTTTATTGTATTCTTTTTTTTCACATTGTCACATAATTTCTATATTGTGATTGGTATCCTTGATTGTCTTACCTGTTCTAGATTACGTACACGTATAAGATAATTGACATTGCTAGATTATTGGTCTTTTCGTGTTACCTTGTCTCGTGATTGAGTTGTTAGTTTCTATATCTGTCCTTGACTTGACCATTCTTGACTGGAAGTATCTTGCATTGTACTATAGTTGAGACATACTATAGATTGGAAATATCTTACATTGTACTACGATCTATAGCCGATTCTTCTACCTTGATATTGCTTGATTGACTTGACTTGAGATATACTATAGATTGGGAGTATCTTACATTGTACTATGACCTATAGCATATATTGATTGATTGATTGACTTGACTTGCGACACTATAAATTGGGAGTATCTTATATTGTACTATGATTTACATGAGTCTACTTGACTTTGTATCCTTTAGGAGAGGAGATCGATACTAGAATTGGCTAATCTTGACTGGGAGTATCTTACATTATATTACAGTCAAAATCTACTATAGATTGGGAGTATCTTGCATTGTACTACAAGCTATAGGGGTTAATCGATTGATTGATAGCCAAGTCTAGTATTACATTTCCACATGACTCGTCGTCCTTAGATGTTCTCCTTGCAGTGTTCTTATCCTTCTTAAATGTTATTTACTGTCATATTAGTAGGCATGTTTTATGTATCTTGTTAGTCCTCTGAGGACCTGATGATCTCTTCAGGTAGCTGATTGCACGGAGTTAGTTAGCTGAGCATGTGGTAGTTGACTTCGATCGCATGATTCAGGTATTTTGTTAGTGTTATTGATTTACTATCTTTCTCGTGCTTTCATGATATATCCTGCTTATCAGCTTAGCTTTATAGACTCATATTATTCTTAGAGTCTAATCGGACATATATGCTAGTGGGCTACAGACCACGACCCATAATTGTTTATTCTTGTTTTATATGATTCCTGTAGATTGAGATATAGTTTAGATTAGACATGATACCCTGTTATGGACAGCTTATACATACTCGAGTCGGGCTGGAGTCTGCTCGATACGTAGCTGGCTTGCTCACGCTCTCGCGCCCCGAAAAGCGGGTACAGGTCGTGACACACCCTCGTCCCGTGTGTGGACTCTCTGGTGCAAATGGTCAACTCTAGTCCCAAGTGTGGACTCACGGGTCAAACAGTCAAGAAAAATACCCTCGTCCCGAGTGTGGACTCACGGGTTAAGAAAACGAATCAGGAATAACAGTTTAGTTACGCATACTTGTAGACACGACTTAGTCAAAATACAAGTGACGACACAGTGCAACTCAGTCATGATACAGCTAAGGACAACTCTAGCATGAACTATAATGTGAACAAGCCTGGTATAACTATACTATTAAGTCATGAAAGATGATGTACAAGCAAGACAATAAACTGGTAAACATGGAACACAGAAAACATATAAATCAAATCAATTAGAGAACTAAATGATAACATATAAATCCATAGCAACTAGAGTAACTAAATGATAACATAATAAAAAAGATAAACTATAAGCATGAAAATGAACTGAAGTGGGAGGCAAGGTATCTTGCCTGGTGGTTGCATGAAGAACCAACAATATACCGTCAACTAGTAAGCCATAAAGTCTAAATCTCACAACTGTCTCCGAAACCTAAAACAGACATTGCCAACATTCTCATAATAGTCAAATTAGCTAGAACTGCCTATTTTTAAGTCTAATTCTGAATACAGGGACAAAATAGTCATTTTCGGGCTAAAATGGTGTCCGCCGTTGGACCCGCTTTACATCGAAAAGCGTGCCAGAGTCAATGGTCTCTAAAGTCATCAAACCAAATGTCTATGGATTCATTTTGATTATACGAACCCAACTGTATGTCCAAAGTTGGGTTCCGGCGGGCCGTGCACAAAATTGCCCGTTGAGTTGGATCGTGGGGCCCGTAAAACGGCGATCCGATCAACTGTCTCAGAATCGGACCAAACTTGGCATACATGACCAGAAAAATGATACGGTCTTGTTGGCGCAAGTTTTGTCTCTTTATACTTTATGAACATGTATAAAGTAATTGGAAAAGTTTTAAAGAGGCCGATACGGTGAATTTCGACGGATACGTATCAAATTCATCGCACACACACGACCAATTTGAATTTCGTCAAAGCCCACATGTCCGCGAAGTCGATACACACCTTTCGATGCTTTCGATTCATGATCACGTCATCCGATTTGGCGGAACGCACGTCGTATCGGAGGTTTTATTGAAATTTATATTGTTTTGGAAACAGGTTTTTGCTCAACTTTATCATCGAATTAATCTGTGTACAGTAGATGAAAACTAAATCTATAAAAAGTATTTGTAGCCCTTTATATTGTCTCCTATTGTGTTTAATTGGTTTTCAAAAATACTGACTTTCGAGCCCTATTTATGTCTTCCATGTTGGGTCGATAGACTGCTCTGTTTTGCTATTTGCAAACAGGTTTTGGTCGATCTTTGCATCGATTTCTTGACAAACAGATTATGCATCTACCTAAAATAAATTATGGAATTGAAAGAGGGTTATATTAGCTTTCCGTAAAAGTTTACTGATCGTGAAACGATCAAGTATCAAGAGAGTAAACTTACTGCGAAGTTGCTCTTCCGCCGTTAATACTGCTGCCGCTGCTCCTCTGTTTCACGCGCGATGCTCGCGCGACGGCCGGCGATGGGCAGCGCTCCGGCGTCGTGGGGGTGCGTGCAGAGGTTGCCTAAGGTTGGGGTTGGATCTGGGGTGGATCACGAACTCAGGGGATCGAGATTGGGTTAGGATTTATCGAAGAAACATCTCGGTTTTTACCTATATATACAATAGGGGAGGGGGTCGGCTGTGTGTTGAATTTGCTTAAGGGGAGCTCGCCTTGTGAGGCTGGGCTGGGCCTTAGTTGATGTGTGTGTGTGGGTGGGGGTGGGGGGGGGGGTTCCCTACTAGGCTGGGCCTTTTATTTTATTTCCTTTTTTTTTCTATTTGGTTTCTATATAAAACCATATATATATATATATATATATATATATTATTTTATATATATATATATATATATATATATATATATATATAAAATAATATATATATATATATATATATATATATATATATATATATATATATGTGTGTGTGTGTGTGTGTGTGTGTGTGTGTGTGTGTGTGTATGTGTGTGTGTGTGTGTGTGTGTGTGTGTGTGTGTGTGTGTGTGTGTGTGTGTGTGTGTGTGTGTGTGTCGCTCTAACTATATATATCCACATATAGATTCTCTTATTCATATAAAAATCTAAAAATACCTTTATTAGCTATTCTCATAATACAAATGTAAAATATCATTATAAATAGTAATATTATATATATGAGATACCTCTATTAGTTATACTTTAAAAGTAATAACCATTATATAACAATAATAATAAAATAACGAGGATAACAAAATAAGGTAATGCGATAATAGGGGTTCATAAAAATGTGTATAGTAAAATCCTAATGCACAAAGATAATATAAAGGAAATAGTTATCATATTTCCAAGAACAAATATTCAATCAAAATAACTGAATATTGATATTATATATATTTAACAATTATTCTAGGAAAATATTTATTAGACACTTAAAACAAGGTAGAAGTATACACTCAAAGTATATCATCATGGACGTCTTTGGACTCACTATAAGCCTACACGGGCTTGGGCTCGGTTCGGGCCCAGTTCGGACTAGTTTGGTACGACCGGGTCTTCTACAAGTCAATAAACTAATTAATAAATAATTAAACCATCTATAGGGGTTAAGTTGCAACTTGATCTGCTTTTCCTAGTTAGGACACACACATGGCTCAACCTTTCCTACCTTGGTTAATACACTAGTCAAAGCACACAACTGTACTATCTGTGCCATGATTCCTAGTCGTCTTGTACTTCAAAACTCAACCATGGCTAAAGTTCTCTACCATAATAATTAACTAATTAATTATTTATAAAATTATAAAAATCACCATTTAAATCAAAAAAAATGTTTCAAAATTTTCTGGAAGAGGAGTTACAAATCTACCCACCTTAAAATAATTTCGTCCTCGAAATTTAAGAAACAATTCCATTACGGATGGTAGAAGACGGACTCACTAACTATCAGTTATCCCTATGGTTATTTCATATCTATAAATCCTCAAGGGCTTCTACCCACCTTTGGTTATACTACTCCCTCGAAACATATGTTACTAAAACTTTATAACCTTCCCTCTAGTTGCTAAAATTTACTACCAGCAGCTATCTATGGCATATGACATATATAATCCCTCATATCTATAAAACAACCAAAATTTAATAATCAAACTAATGTACACTATAACTTAAGAATTTATGATAAATTATAGACAGCATGATCATTCGTCACCCCGAAATAGGAAGGAACGAGAATCAATGGTACGAGAAAGCAAGGAAGAATAATCGAGAGCGAATATGAGGTTTCAAGGACGTAGAGAAATTTCTAGAAGAATTTTCAAGGCAGTGTGGATTGAGATTTCTAAGGGTTAATCATATTCGCAGGCTTGTATCAGTATAGTTACGTAACCGATACGATATGCTCTGACCTGCATAGGCCACCAAAAAACTTGTCACGACCCGTACCCGCTTTTCGGATGCAAGCTCGTGAGCAAGCCAGCTACGTATCAAGCGGACTCCAGCCCAACTCGAAATACGTAAACACTGTATGGACTATGGTAATGTGCCTAATCATGGCAAGACAACTAAATCTTAATCCACGATAAGAATATAAAATATGAATGAACACTATGGGTCGTGGTCTGCAGCCCACTAGCATATACGTCCGATAAGACTCCAAGGAAAAATAATGTGAGTCTATAACTAGGCTAACAAATAGGATATCTCATGATAAGGAATGATAGCACGAGAAGACAATAAACGTCATATCAATACCTGAATCTTGTAACTGTATCATAATCATCTACCATCCTGCTCCGCTAACTAACTTCAAGCAATCGCTAAACCTGAAGAGATCATCAGGTCCTCAGGGGACATAGCAAGATACATAAAACATGCCTATCTAACAGTTCTATCATGCATAAGAATATAAACATGCTATAAATAGGAAACGAGATAGAAACTGACAGGTGGCTACTGACAGGTGACCATGAACACAAAAACGGGAACCACTACGCATAAATAAACTGCTGGAAAGGAAACATGAACACATGATAAGAGATCAACGGATAACAAACCCTCGTCCCGAGTGTGGACTCACAGGTTTGCATAAATCACTAACCCTCGCCCCGAGTGTGGACTCGCAGGTTAGTTTAAGACAAATTACCCTCGTCCCGAACGTGGACTCGCAGGTGCAAACAAATCACTAACCCTCGCCCTGAGTGTGGACTCGCAGGTTAGTTTAAGACAATCACTCTCGTCCCGTGTATGGACTCTCTGGTGCAAATGGTCAACCCTCGTCCTGAGTGTGGACTCACGGGTGAAAATAGTCAAGACAAATATCGTCGCCACGAGTGTAGACTCACGGGTTAAAAAAACGAATCAGAAATAGCAGTTCAGTTACACATACTTATAGACATGACTTAGTCAAGATACAGTTGACGACACGGTGCAACTCAGTCAGGACACAGGTAAGGATAGCTCTAGCATGAACTATAATGTGAACAAGCCTGGTATAACTACACTATCAAGTCATGAAAGATGATGTACAAGCAAGACAATAAAATGGTAAACATGAAACGCTGAAAACATATAAATCAAATCAACTAGAGAACTAAATTATAACATATAAATCTACAGCAACTAGAGTAACTAAATGATAACATAATAAAACATATGAACTATAAGCATAAAAATGAACTGTAGAGGGAGGCAAGGTATCTTGCCTGGTGGTAGCATGAAGAATCAACAATATACCGTCAACTAGTAAGCTATAAAGTCTAAATCTCACAACTGTCTCCGAAACCTGAAACAGACGTTGCCAACATTCTTAGAATAGTCAAATTAGCTAAAATTGCCTATCCTTAAGTCTAATTCTGAATACAGGAGCAAAACGGTCATTTCGGGCCAAAACGATATCCGCTGGCGCTTTGCATCGAAAAACGTGCCAGAATCAATGGTCTCTAAATCATCAAACTAAATGTCTATGGATTCATTTTGATGATACAAACCCAACCGTATGTCCAAAGTTGGATTTCGGCAGGCCGTGCATAAAATTGCCCGTTGAGTTGGATCGTGGGGCCCGTAAAACGGCGATCCGATCAACTGTCTCAAAATCGGAGCAAACTTGGCATACAAGACCAAAAAAATGATACGGTCATATTGGCACAAGTTTTGTCTCTTGATACTTTATGAACATGTACAAAGTAATTAGAAAATTAGCAAAGAGGCCGATATGGTAAATTTCGACGGATACGCATCAAATTCGTCGTACACACGCGACAAATTTGAATTCCGTCAAAGTCCACACGTCCACGAAGTCGATATGCACCTTTCGATAATTTCGGTTCATGACCACGTCGCCCGGTTTGGCGGGACGCACATCGTATCGAAGGTTTTATTGAAATTTCTATTGTTTTGAAAACATGTTTTTGCTAAACTTTATCATCGAATTAATCTGTGTATAGTAGATGAAAACTAAATCTATAAAAGTGTTTTGTAGCCCTTTATATTGTCTTCTACTGTGTTTAATTGGTTTTCGGAAATACTGACTTTCGAGCCCTATTTTGGGTCGATAGACTGCTCTGTTTTGCTATTTGCAAATAGGTTTTGGTCGATCTTTGCATCAATTTCTCGGCAAACAGATTACGCATCTATATAAACTAAATAATGGAATTGAAAGAGGGTTATATTAGCTTTCCATAGAAGTTTACGGATCGGGAAACGATCAAGTATCAAGAGAGTAAACTTACTGCGAACTTGCTCTTCCGCCGTTAATACTTTTGCCGCTGCTCCTCTGTTTCACGTGCGATGCACGCACGACGGCCGGCGATGGGCGGCGCTCTGGCATCGTGGGGGTGTGCGCAGAGGTTGCCCAAAGTTGGGGTAGGCTCTGGGGGGGATCACGAACTCAGGGGATCGAGATTGGATTAAGGTTTGTCGAAGAAACATCTCAATTTTTACCTATATATACAATAGGGGAGGGGGTCGGCTATGTGTTGAATTTGCTTAAGGGGGAGCTCGGCCTGTGAGGCTGGGCTGGGCCTTAGTTGCTATGTGTGTGTGTGTGGGTGGGTGGGGGGGGTTTCCCTACTTGACTGGGCCTTTTTTTTTCTATTTGGTTTCTATATAAAACCATACATATATATATATATATAGGAAAATGTTTGGTTTACAACCAAACTTTTACAACCTTCTTACAACTTACACCTATTTCATGACATGTGGGCCAGGCCACCGCCTGGCCCACATGTCAGGAAATGGGTGTAAGTTGTAAGAAGGTTGTAAATGTTTGATTGTAACTGTAGCATTTCTCATATATATATATATATATATATATATATTTATATATATATATATATATATATATGTGTGTGTGTGTGTGTGTGTGTGTGTGTGTGTGTGTATAATTTTTGATATTTTTTTCCCACAGCTTCCCCTTCCCTTTCCTTCCCCGATCGCATCACCCTCTCCCCCGTCCGCCATCGGCGGTGGGGCCACACGCCGTCGTCCGGCCGCCGCCCCCTTCTCCCTCACGCCGGCACCGTCCCCCCTTCCGGCCTGATCCCTCCTCGGCCACCCGGGACGGGAACAAAACCACAGATCCTAGAGCAGCTCATCCCGTCCCCCTCCGAACGTGGCCTCCGGCGTGGTCGAACGACCACTGGCAGCTGGCAGCTGCAGTTCCTCCTCCCCTCCGGGTTGCGGCGGCTCTCCGGTGGCCCCGATCGGCCGACCGCCCCTCGATCCCTGTTGTGGCAGATCCTCCACCCGGAGGGTCAGGGGCAGGCGACGCCCCGTAGTGGCCGCGCATGGCTGCACGGCTCCGGTGGCAATGGGACACGCCAGTGAACCGCCCTCCGGTCGTGCCTCAGTCGGCTGATCCCCCGGACAGTCGTGCTTCGGGACCCGAGATTTCCTGCTCCCCAGAGTATTTTTGAAATTCGAATCTCCCGCCGTTGGTCGCGCCTAGAGCGCCTCCGGTGTCCCACTTTGAGGCTGTAACTTATGCACTTGAAGAGTCCGTGCTAGGCATGCGCCCGTTTAGCGCATCTACCTATGCGCCCAGCCGGGTCCCCGCGATCCCAGGCTATGCGCCTTCAGGGGGCATTAGCCTATATGCGCCCCCGAGGTCCTCCGCCAATGCGCCCCCTAGGCTTATGCGCCACCGAAGGCAGCTCCTCCGCCTATACGCCCCCCTTGGGCTTATGCGCCCCCGAAGGCAGCTCCCCTATGCGCTCGCCCAGCGAGCAGGCTCTCACCTCCGAACCTACGTGCCTGTCTGAACCAGGACTGGGCATGCGCCCCAAGGGGCTGCCTAACTATGCGCTCGTTCGGGCGGCCTCCTTTCCATCGGTTAGCATGCGAACGGAGCTTGGCGGAGTCGTTGACCACCACAGGACCCTTCCCCCGTAACCCCAGTCAGCTGGAGGTCCTCCCGGCACGGACGCTCCCGAGCCTACCCCCTCGCCCGTGCCCCTGGTCGCAGGCACCCCCTGGAGATCTATTCTCAGGGCCTGGCCCATCCCGGTTCACCCTCCCCTTCTCGCTCGCCTAGGCAGTCCCCCAGCATCGGTAGAGGCCACTTCTCGGCCGGCATCCTACGCTGACGCCTTGCGTCCGGACCGCAGGACAGCCCCGACCCCGCCCCCCGTGGATGTGCTGCTCCCCGACATCAACTTCCTGGTCCCCACCAACGGGCAAGCCATCTGGATCCCCTTCTCCTCCGAAGAGATCTCATTTCTCTCCCACACCTTCGTGAAGACCTTCGTCCTGAAGTTCCAGTCAGGATGTCCGAAGATCGCCGCAGTGCAAGAAGCTATCGCCGGTTGGGGGCTCACCTCAGCGTACAAAGTTGCTCCACTTGACCCAAAATATTTGTTCCTACATCTTACATCGGAACATGACTTCTCCACTGTATGGGCCAAATGCACCACTACCATAGGCAAGCAGATCGTCAAGATAGCCAAATGGTCCCCCTCCTTCAATCCCAAAGTTGATTCGACCGTGATCTCTACTTGGATCACTCTCCCCAATCTACCCCTCGTTTGCTTTGCCCCGGCGGCCCTCAAAAGGATTGCGAGCTCCTTTGGGACTCTCGTAGCTATCGCGGAGGAAACAAGCTCCCTTGCCAAAGGTAACTATGCAAAGATCTGCGTAGAACTCGATCTCTCTATAGAACTGCCAGCGGAGGTCCAGCTCGACCTTAGAGGTAGATCGCATTCACAGGTACTAGTGTATGACAACAACATTATTTTCTGTCGGCACTGTCAGCTGAGAGGCCACCTTACTAAGTTCTGCTTTAAAGCTCACCCTGAGCTTCAGAGGCCAGCCCATCGTAAAACCCACCGCGCTAAGTCGACTCAAACCGGATCACCATCCCCCACTCTCCCTCGTCCCAACTCCACCTCCTCCCATACACTTCTCCCAGTCAGCACGATCCCCATCGGCACCAGCATATACTCTCAAGCTCGATCGACACCCTCAGATATCCAGGCTATCGTGCCCTACATTTTGATGACCATCCCTCTCCACAACTCGTTCCACGCCCTCTCCTTCGGTGACGCAGAGGCTCTCCCATCATCAGAGCTCTCAGTGAACAACATCTCGAGCAGAGAGAGCAGCCTCAGAGGACTCCGACCCCACCCACCCCCTCTCAAGCAGAGGAACCAAAGTCGAACAAAGGAAGTTCCTCCAAAGATATTCTGGTTATCCTCAGAGCGGACGCCGCCGACAGATTCCTACAAGCTGAGGAAGCAGGCTTTCTAGATCCAACCAACCCCCTCTGCGCCCTGCACGAAACTGCGATAGAAGAAACTAATCAGACGGAAAGCTCTGAACTCAACATCCAAAAACAGAATAAGGACACTGCAGGCTATTCCACAGAAATCACGTCAGTCTCCAAAAATCTTAAACCAAAAAGAGAAAAAAATACCAAAAAGGCGACGGCTATGACCACAAGATCGGCTGCGAAGCTACACAACCCTCCACCCCTCCCCCCAGATGCTTAACATCCTCTCATAGAATGTTCGTGGGATTGCTAACAAACCCACTATGAACATGATTATTAGTCTGAAGAAACTCCACCGGATCGACATATTGATCATCATAGAACCCAAAGTCCCTAAAAAGAAACTCAAAGCCTTCCAACTCCAACTCGGATTTCCATCAGCGATCGCCGGATGCAACGACATATGGATCTTCTTCTCCGCCAATGTCAAATTTGGCACCAACCAAGACTCCAGACAATCCCTTTCCTGCTGGATTGAATACCCCACCCTTCAACAACGTTCCTTGCTTTCGGCGGTGCACGGAAGCTGCGACATCTTCGATCGTAAGAGGCTATGGGACACCCTCTCGACCACCCACCACCTCCTCAACAACCTCCCATGGATTTGTGTGGGCGACTTCAATACCATATCCATCCGAGAAGAGAAATCTGGGGGCCGACCACCCCACCCGACAACTATGGCAGATTTCAACGCCTTCATTTTTAACGCCCATATGCTCCCCATTCCGTTTTTTGGCAATACATTCACTTGGTGTAACATGCAGAAAGGAGCCAGGCATCAGTACTCTTTCCTCGATCGTGCTCTCATCAATAATCATTGGGCAGACTTAGGCCTCATCTCCAACCTCTCTCACCTGAATACTACGGAATCAGATCACTCCCCTCTTCTTATTAAAGTCAGCAGTAATCAACCCAACATCAAGAAAGTCTTTCAGTTTTAGTCCTTCTAGAGCCACCACCCCCAATTCAAACATATTGTCGTTACTGCTTGGAGCTCAGCTGACGATCCGGACCCCATCATGTATGTAGCTACTAAATTAAAAGCCACCAAGGGAGCTCTGGCGACCTGGAGCAGGATCGCATTTGGAGACATTTTCCAAGCTATTAAGCTGGCGGTGGACGACGTCACTCGGGCAGAGATTCTGTACGCCACGGACAGGTCGCAGGAGAACCGCACCACCCTTCACCTCACCAAAGCTCTCCTCAAGTTCCGACTAAAAATAGAAACATAATTCTAGAAGCAGAAAGCCAGGTTAGCGTGGGATGCTGAAGGAGATAGAAACTCTAGCTTCTTTCACTCTTGCGTTAAAGGTCGCAGACAACAACTGAGCGTGCACCAAATTGCGGATGACACCGATCGTATTCACACAGATCAGCAGAACATTCAGACGACTGCCACTCACTTCTACTCCAAAATCTTCTCCAAGGACACCATCAGCAAGGATGAAGAGCTACTCGCCAAGATCCCCCATATGATCAACAACGAAGAGAACGAGCAGCTTCTCACCCCCTCCACGGAGGAAGTCAAGGCCGTCGTATGGGCTCTAGACGAACACAGCACCCCTGGACCTGATGGGTTCACCGACGTCTTCTTTCGCTCATGCTGGGACATCATCAAATACGATATCCATGAGGCAGCCGTCGCCTTTCTTCAGGGAGCTAGATACCCCAAATCCATTTCCCGTGCCAACCTTATCCTCATCCCCAAGAAGGAAAATTCGACCACTTTTAAGGACTTTTGCCTCATCAGCTTATGCACCTTCACCAACAAAATCATTTTAAAATTGATCGCATCCTGCATATCCACGCTTCTCCCCAAAATCATTTCCGAAGAGCAAAGCGGGTTCATCGCGGGTAGGAACATCATCGACAATATCCTATTAGCGCAGGAGATGATCACCTGCATGAAATTCCCCTCTAGATGGGGTAATGTAGCTATCAAGCTAGACACGGAGAAAGCCTATGACCGATTGGATTGGCATTTCATGATCTGGGTGCTTAGGGCCTTCGACTTTTCGGAAGCGTGGATCGACGTTCTCTTCAGATCCGTCAATAACTCCTGGTTCTCCACCATCATCAACAGGCAAGCCGATGGCTTTTTCAAAGCCAGCCGGGGGGTCAGACAGGGAGACCCCCTATCTTCCATCCTATTCATCATCGCGGCCGAAGCTCTTAGCAGAAACCTCAACAGCTTAGCCAACTTGTCGGGATTCTATCACTTCTACTCTACCACTGGTTGCCCATTAATCACCCACCTGGATTACGCAGACGACATCCTTATCTTCTCAGCTGGCGATATCGGGTCGGTGGAGGCGGTACACAAAATGCTGGAGAGATACTCCAGATGTCCCGGACAGCGGGTGAACCCTAGCAAAAGTGTCATCTACACACACCACAAAGCGGACAAAGCCCACTCAGCGGTCCTCGCCAATCTGACATCCTTCTCTACCGCATATCCGCCGTTTAATTATCTCGGTTGTCCTCTAGTCTACGTTAAATCAAACTCAGGAATATTCGAACACTTCGTCAACAAAATCAGGAAAAAATTGAGGGCTGGCACAACGCTACCTTATCCCCTGGAGGGAAAATGATCAAGCATGTTCTATCCTCTATTCCCATGTACACCCTGGCAGTCTGTTCTCCACCGCAGAAGGTCTTATCCTCCTTCGAATCCCTATTCTCCAACTTTTTCTAGGGCCACAGAGAAGGCAGAGACAAGCACCACTGGTCCAGCTGGGCTTCCATGGCCAAACCTACCAGCAAGGGAGGTCTCAGATTCAACAGACTTGCGTATATTGTCGCCACCTACTCAATGAAGTTATGGTGGAAGCTACACACAGAAAACATGATCTAGTCATAATTTATGAAGGCCAGGTATTTTCGGCATTCCCACCCCTCAACGGCTGTTGCCAACAGCAGATCCTCTGCCAGCTGGTACAATATTCTCACCGGTCGGAACCTCGCAGATCCCTTAATAATCGTCGATGATTCGGATACACTGAGTTGGTCCCTGAACCCCGGTGGCAGGTTCACGTTAGCCTCCGCCAGGATTGCTTTGAGAGGCATGGGAGAGCCAAACCACCTACTCGCCCCCTACTGGCAACCAACCATCTCTAAAAAGTGGTCTATCCTTATTTGGAGAGCGCATCGCAGGAAACTCTCCACCGGCGATGCTCTGACCTCCATCGGTTATAGCCTTACAACGAGATGCCACTATTGTCCATCTTCGCAAGCAGAAACTGCGGCTCACGTTCTCTACTCTAGAGAGCTTGCCTATCAGCTGTGGTCTCACCTATCCGTCAAATAGCATATACAACAACAGGCTGGGGACTTCAACGATCTTCTCGCCATATGGGGTAACTCCAACATGCACCAGATCGTCGCAGCCACCGGCATTTGGA
Source organism: Iris pallida (assembly GCA_029216955.1). NCBI lineage: Eukaryota > Viridiplantae > Streptophyta > Magnoliopsida > Asparagales > Iridaceae > Iris > Iris pallida. The sequence continues at coordinate 12,900,830 of JANAVB010022800.1, forward strand.
TATTATGGAAAAACATAAACCAGCACAGATATGAAGGTCGATTATATAACTCCCCACAACAGTATAGAGGAGTCAGCCGACAAGTTCTTAAGGCCGACTTTCGTGGCCCCCTGTCCAGGACGGCCGTCAACGGGTTCCGTCTTAACCTTGAACCCGGAGGCTTTTGCTTTGGCCCCTGCGCCTGGCCGTCAGTTTTTTTTCTTCTTGTATTCAGCGCCCGTGTTGCACTTTCCTGTATAGGCTTCGATATTTTGCACCTTATACATCAATAAAAAAGAGTTTTTAAAATATATATATGTGTGTGTGTGTGTGCATGCGCGTGTGTGTGTATGTCTCTCTCTCTCTCTCTATAACTATATATATCCACATGTAGATTCTCTTATTCATACAAAAATCTAAAAATACCTTTATTAGCTATTCTTATAATACAAATGTAAAATATCATTATAAACAGTAATATTATATATATGAGATACCTCTATTTATTATACTTTATATGTGTGTGTGTCTCTATCTCTCTAACTATGTATATCCACATATAGATTGTCTTATTCATATAAAAATCTAAAAATACCTTCATTAGCTATTCTCATAATGCAAAAGTAAAATATTATTAAAAATAGTAATATTATATATATGAGATACCTCTATTTATTATACTTTAAAAGTAATAACCATTATATAACAATAATAATAAAATAATGAGGATAACAAAATAAGGTAATGCGATAATAGGGGTTCATACAAATGTGTATAGTAAAATCCTAGTGCACAAAGATAATGTAAAGGAAATAGTTATCATATTTCCAAGAATAAATATGCAATCAAAATAACTGAATATTGATATTATATATATAACAATTATTCTAGAAGAATATTTATTAGACACTTAAAACAAGGTAGAAGTATACACTCAAAGTATATCGTCATGGATGTCTTTGGACTCACTATAAACCTATACGGCTTGGGCTCGGTTCGGGTCCAGTCCGGACTAGTTTGGTACGACCGGGTCTTCTACAAGTCAATAAACTAATTAATAAATAATTAAACCATCTATAGGGGTTAAGTCACAACTTGATCTGTTTTTCCTAGGTAGGACACACATATGGCTCAACCTTTCCTACCTTGGCTAATACACTAGTCAAAGCACACAACTGTACTATCTGTGCCATGATTCCTAGTCGTCTTGTACTTCAAAACTCAACTATGGCTAAAGTCCTCTACAATAATAATTAACTAATTAATTATCTATAAAATTCTAAAAATCACCATTTAAATAAAAAAATGTTTCAAAATATTTGGGAAGAGGAGTTACAATTCTAGATAGAATGTGAATTTAATTATTTAGTGGGTTGTTCCCGAATGTTATTTTGATGTATAATTGGATTTGTATTTGAATATTATTGTGAATGAGCAAATAGTTATAATTTTGTTGTACTTGAAATTGATATCGAGACCTAGACAGCGTACTACTGCCGGCTGTGGCGTAGGCTGGACTTGGCTACGAACTCGTATTCGAAAAGCGGGTACGGGTCATGACAATTTTTTTGGTGGCCCATGCAGGTCTATTTTGTAAAATTTATACAAACTCGTGATAGTACTTAAGTTAGTCACACTATTGCGAGCCTGCAACTAAGAAGTGCTCATTCACAATTAGGATTGATTTGATTCTGGGAGAATGGCTAGGACTAGGTATGCCATAGGGAAGCCCTTATTCAATTTGACTGTTGGGTAGTTAAGGTTGCCATATAGGCCATATGATTTAGGTAGGAATTTATTGAATTCTAAACACTATTAGATAACTTAAGAAATTTTTCATAGAGGGATGTACTATTCTATTTTGACACGATGGTAGGATCAAAGGTGGGTAGACTATTCGCTTGGTAAATTAGAACTTCCTAGGATTCAATTCCTAATCTTGTTCATAAGATCTATATTACTTATTTATTTCCCATTGGCCATAACGTAATTATTTCTCTAAGAGTCAATATTTCCATCCAACCGTAGATTCTAAATAGAATGTGAATTTAATTATTTAGCGTGTTGTTTCTGAATGTCATTTTGATGTATAATTGGATTTGTATTTGAATAATTATTATGAATGAGCAAACAGATGTAATTTTGTTGTACTTGAAATTGATATCAAGACCTAGACAATGCACTACCGCCGTTGCTGCGACGTATGCTGGACTTAGCTACGAACTCGTATCCGAAAAGTGGGTATGGGTCGTGATACCTTAGTCCTGTCTCCATCCTATTCAACTAAAGCCTCAGGCTCTAGTCCATACAAAGTAGGGCAAAGGTCCTTAAGATCACCTGCAACGGATCCAGTCAGGAAATGAGCAAAGTATAGTCTATAACAGTAAAATAAGTACAACATATGCACAAGTAAAGATGCAATGAACATGTTACATGACTAACCTGAAAACACCAGAGAAGCATAATCTACTAAAACATAAAACAATAACATTATAACTCGTGATTTGAAATTCTTACTAAATATATGACCAACTAGACAAAATACATGAATACGGGTACTGCCTAGTCACACATGCACGATGTGTGATTAAGCTATCCACATGACCTAACTAGCGGCTTGGTTTTGATCACATATCCGTGAGCATTTTCCTTCCATAAAGTACAATAACAAGAGCACCAAAATAGCACATGATCAGAAATAGAATAATAGCATAAGAGCACCAGAAGTACATGATCAACATGTAGAATCATAAAAAAGTTTCAAAGCCCGCTCAGCCTACAAACATCAAGCCTCGATGCAAAGGCCATAAGCCCCTCCATGGCTTCCCAGACAAATGTCAAGTTCCACAATACTTGACATCAAAGAGCATTGGATCCTCTATGGGTACACCATTAAATAAGCCCCCTGGATGCCTTTATGGCGACCGATGATGGCACTATGCCCCGGAAGTACAACAAGTCCTCTTATGCGGCTAGTCCTCTCCAAAAGTCTTCATGCGGCTAGCTCTCCAAAAGTATTCATGCGGCTCCCCTCCCAGAAGCTCTTATGCGACCAAGGCATCATATGGCTCGCATATCTCGGAATATGTCTCATGAGAATCTCCACATTACAAGCATTCCTGAAGGCAGATGTGTAACTACCTAGTTTTTCTAGATTTCAAATTGCTATTTTTGAAAACTTTGAGCTAATTTTGAGTTATAAAATTCTTTTCCTAAATTTCAAATTATAATTTTATATCAATGTCATTATTGTTTGAAATCATTTTTCAAATTTAATTTATTTAAGTCTAATTATAATTATATTATTTAATAGATTAGTATATTTAATTTTAGGTTTATTTTATTATTAAATAATTCATTGAGAGCCTACCAAGTCTTGGACTTGGATTGTGGGCTAGCTAACCCAATTGCCTACTAAGACTTAGGGCTTGGATATTGGGCCTATGGTTTTGAGTTAGTGAACATCTAGTTGTTAGTTAGTCTTAATTAGTGACTTATTGCTAATTAATTAATAGTTTGTAGTTAGTTATTAATTACTAGGTTAGTTAGTAACTAATTGTTAGTTAGTTAGTGGTTAGTTAGATTTTCACTAATCACCCCCAGATCTATTATAATTTACATTATTTGCCACTTAGGCTTGGAGAACACTCCATTTCCTTCTACTAAAATATTAAAGACTTCCTAATATTTTATTACAATAAATTCCTATTCTCTCTCTCTCTCTCTCATGTATGACTGACGTCCACCGCACGCCGTTGTGCTCGGCCAAGCTCCGACGAACTTCACCATTGCAGACCCTAACTCCTCCCTACTCTGCCTCCTTCTCTGACTCACCAACACCACTACGCCTACACCAGAGCCCAGCCACTGCCTCCATCACCCGGGCCATCCTACGCCACCATCGTAGTCCCTAACTCCTATTGAACATTACCACCACCCAGTACCACCAGTACATCCACCACCTAGATCTAGTACGTCACCACTGCCCTAACCTAGCTTCAGTCATCCAATACCAATAGCTTCCTGACCTATCATCACAATCGACTACTCCTCCGATCCTGACTCCACCACCTTGTCCCCAACTTCGGCCCCGTCTCCCCTAGAACTTGACCCCGTTACCAAGCTACCAGCACCACCACCATCACTAAAATTTTTATATCGAGTACACCGTGCTTACTGGAGCGTTGCCGCTGACCGGAGGAAGTCCATATCTACTTCACCGTCGTCAGTCTTCCAACCAGCTTTGCCTCGACCATCCTATGTACCACCATAACTCAAATCTACCACTCGCTTGTCCGAGCCCAGTCTGCCGCTCTTCGCTTCTCAGTTTTCCTGACCCCGTCGTGACGCCGCTGGGCCCAGAGCCCTGCCACCACTTCAGATCTGGTGCATTGCTGCATCCGACAACTATGTTTGTGAGACGCCAATGTCCAATAACGAACCTCCGTCGTGTCGATGACCCCTCGGTGAGCTTCTCATCAGTTTTCTCCTCCACCTCTCTTATCTTCTTCTTCCTCTCAACTCCTCTCTATTTCGCTTTCTCTAGGAAGTAGAAGCGGCTGGCTTCTTCTTCTTTCTCCTCTATTAGATAGGATTTTTAACGAGTTTTTAACCCTAATTCTAATCGGGTTAAGGGCTCGAGCCCAGCAGAGGTTTTGATAAGTTAACTATTTAGTTATTATGGGCTTCAAAGCCCAATGTTAATGATATTTCATGTAAAGCAAATTAGGGCTTGGGCTTCCAGCCTTTTATGTTTTCATTGGTAGATTTAGGTTTTGAGGGTTTGGGCTTCAAGCCCATTGTTGTTAATGGTTTAGGTTTAGTTCTGTGGTTTGGGTTTGGGCCAAGTTTTTTTTATACTAAAATGTATTTACATACATACATATGCAATATATATATATATATATATATATTTTTTTTTTTTTTTTTTTTTTTTTTATATATATATATATATATATATATATATATAAAGTAATTATATTGTATAATTTTTTTATAAGTATGTAATGATGTATAATATACTATAGTAATAATATTTTGGGTAATTATAGTATTTAATGTTTTTAGCATTATCTATATAGAGTAATATTTACCAAATAATGCTGTAAGGTATTTTCCAAATATTATTTATAAATATTTTAACTAAGAAAAAAAAACCTAACTTCCTAATATTATAAATATTTTTCCTTCATAAATGTTCGTTAGTCTTAGTGATGTTTGATATTGATAAATGTTGTACTCTAATATTTGCTAGTATTTGCTTTAACCAAAACTATTTTGCCATAATTTGTAATTCTTTAGAAATATTTATATATATATATATATATATATATATATATATATATATATATATATATATACATATATATATACACACACTTAAATAATGTTTTGTCGTAAATATTATTTTAGGTAAAACTATACTAGTATAAAGTTTACTAGTTACTAATATTGTAAACTATTTTGTTAATAATATAGTTGCTACTATATTTTTACTATGCTAGTTATTTTAATCTCTATTAGTTAGTGAATATATATATATATATATATATATATATATATATATATATATATATATATATATATAAATAAATAAATAAATAAATAAATAAATAAATAAATAAATAAATAAATAAATATATATATATATATATATATATATATATATATATATATATATATATATATATATATATATATATATATATATATATATATATATATATATTATAAATGGTTAACTAGCTAGATTATATAGATAGTTAGCTTAGATAGCTAGATAATATCATTGTTAGAATCTAACATATTCTTGTCCAACTCTAAGTGGAGAATTTGAAACACATTGATTTTCAAGGACAAGGCAAGTGCTTCTATAATTTAGACTCATTATGTTATACCATGATCTTTTATATTGGACACATTGTTACATGACTTGGTCTATTATTCTGGTTTATGATCTTTTACTTGTATCTGGGAGAGAAAAAATACTACGGATATGTGACCAAGTCCAACTTAGGATTCATGTTGATAGCTTAAATGTCATACCTGTGCACGCAGAATTTAAATCATACCATTACTTATTCTTATTCGTCATCTTTACCTAGCCGATCACATATTTTATATGTATTTCAAATTCACATGTCATGATCTTTTGATTACATGTGTCAGTCTGGTAGATTATGCATTTATAATTCATGTTTATCCTATTTCATTTCTTCTTTATTTGTTCACATATTGTACTTGTTTTGTTATTATAGATTGTACTTTGCTCATTTTCTGACTGGATCGTTGGCATATTAGGCCAGGGCATGAGAGTTGGATTGACGACTCCTAGAAGATTCTAGAAGAGCAGATGCAAATATTCTTTAGATAGTTTCATAAGACAGATGCTTATTATATCCTTTTAGTTTAGTTACCGAATTTGTCTCCGGATACTCTTGTATAAGTTGTACTAAAAATATATAGTGATATGTGATATTTTTAGCACGTGATTAAGACCTATAATATTTGAGCATTTTAACAATTAGTTGAAGCCTAGAACAGCTCACTACTGTCGTTGACACAGTGTAGACTGGGCGTGTCTGACTTGTATCCAGGAATCTGGGAGCAGGTCGTGATACATTTTTAGTGGTGGCTCATGCAGGTCTATCTAATGGTGCTTAGGATTAGAGTACCATTGGGAGCCTGCGATATAGGAATGCTCAATAACAGCTTAGGCAGATTGTATGATTATATATATTTACTCTCTCTGTTTCCAAAGGATTATTTTTCTATCTCTATTAGTTTCTAAAATTATCTAGGGACTAGGCCAATTAATATTTTAGAAGTTTTGACTCCTCTTTTAGCAAACCTCTTATCAACGACTAATATTTTCAATCCCTCCAAATTTCTTTGATGGTTTTGTTAGACTACATCAACTTAACTTTCTTTGACCAATCCAAATATCTACCATAGAACTCCTAGACTAACTACTTAGCCAATTTTTTATCGAATTCTCCAAACTTTCATTGACTATAAGGAATTATTTTTTCAAAATAATTCCAGTATAGGTCAACATCCCTTAAGTAATTCTCTAGAGACAAAAATATTTCCCCTAGTTCCTCCACTCAAATTGAAGTCGTACTATTTCTATTAGTCATATTCAGATTTGATCAAATCTATAAGTTTACGTCCTCAATCCGTTGAATGGGGAAAGATTGGAGAACCGATACTCCTTTTAACTTCAGTCACTTCTTTCCTTCTACTGATAAGTGACCCCTTGATTCTCAAAGACTTAATATCTAAAGAACAGATGCTTACACTGCTAATTCTTCTTATTTTTTAGAGAATAGATAATCTCACTTTCTATCATGATTAGGACATTAGAACTCATTTAAATTTTCAAAAGCTCCTTTGAAATTCCTATGAATAAAGTTGAGAAAATATTCGATGACCTACTATGGCGTGGCAGATGTGCACTGCAGTCACTTACCTAGATTATGGAGACTGTGAGTTCACTGTAGCCAGCTGCGCACTAACGAGGCATGGGCTCTAAGTCGAAGTAATTCAAGTATTTATAGGCTCTCGGATATTATTGAGGCTATATCCTAAAAGCATAATTTTTTGATCTTTTGAGTTGTTCCATCAATATTGGATAAAGTTGATAGAATATTTGGTAATCTATCACTATTTGGGTCATGTAACCAAAGGTTTACTGCAGCCAAATTTACACTAGCGGGGCATAAAATCTAGGCGAAGTGACTTCGGATAAGTATGGTTTTCGAATACTATTGAGACTATATCCATATTATATACCATGTTTGATCTCTTATCATCATTGGCAACTTTACCGAAAATTATCTGGATTAGCTTAAATTTTGGCCTTATTTATTTTAGCAGTTGATCTCATTTTCAGAAATCATTTATATTACCATATATTTCCTATAGAAATTTCCTTGATTAGAACCATTCTTTCAACATCTATTGGCCCAAATCTCTTTCATTGTTTGACTCTAGTGTATTGCATGTCTTTTGTTAATAGTTCCATGTTTGATAGCTATGTATATATATTATAGATAGCTATGTATATTAGATAGCTGATATACAATTATGGATATTGTATATGGTTGATAGCTATATAGATATACGAGAGGAAACATAGATAGTTACCTAGCTCATTTTTAAGGTATCCTTGGGAATTAGTATATTCAGTGAGGTTAGTTAGTTAAAAGAAGAAGAACTTGAGTAAGTGAGTGAGTGATAAAGCTTAAGGGAGTTATAAATTATGGAGTTTGTGATTTATTCGAGAGAAAGAATATAGAACCATTGGTGGTGCTTACTAGTGCCTAAGCATCAGATTATGACAAATGGAGGAATGTAACAAATCCGTAGGACGGCCAATTGAGGACATGAGTTATATACAAAAATAGAATTTGCAAAGAAAATCTAGAATTTGATAAGGTTCTCCCTCCAAGGAAGTAAATTCAGGATACTATAGGGGATATGAAGATCAAAGTAAAGCAACAACCAAAATGCTTGATTTTGAGAATTTACTAAGATTAGAAATTCTCGAAATCATAGATTTTAAGGATTTGTTAAACTGGATATTGATCGACAATTATGATTGTAGTCGGATTTGGAAGATTGGCTTAATGTTGAAATTTGAAATAAATCAGTATTAGCAAAAAGTTAAATTTAGTCAATTTTAGATAGATTTCCTTTAGTTCAGAATAGAATTAGTTATAGTACTTGGGGTAGCTGCCTTATTCTCTAAGAATTTTCTTTGTATCATGAGTTTTAGTTAGTTTAGCGAGTTTTGAAGGTTGGTTCTGCATGAGGTGTTAATGATATAATTATTTTGTAAAGTAATTCCTTCATTCATATCCTATTTTATAACCGTCATTTGATTTTCCTAAATCTTGTAATAGTGACTTGATTTTTCTTCTATCCTTATAATTACTATTCAGTTTTCAATAAATTCATATATTAGATTTCAATTATGATTATATCACTTTGACTACATTTGTTATCATATCTAGATGATTCTTAAATCATACTTATATGATTTTGATTATAACTAGACTTTAATCTTGATCGTGCCTTAATGATTTGGATATTAACTTGACTATGCTTATACAATTTGGTCTTTATTCCAAAATTATTGTGATTCTAGATCAAAATCGTTCCTAAATGATTTAATTCTTTTATCATGCTTCAAATTAATTCTAGAATTTAATTTTTGTTCATTCTTAAATTTGATTTCTGGTAAAACCAAAAATTTCAAAATGATTATTTAGATCATTCTTACTCGTATCATTTCTATATTGATCGTATTTTAGCACTTATGACCCTATTAGTGGTGATTATATCAAGCCTAAAATTTTGACCATATTTTTTACTAATCGTGTTTAGATGATATGAATTTTAGTCATATTCGTGCTAGTTATGTCTAAATAATTTCTTATTGGACTTAGGTCACAATTTTATTCTTGATCACAATTAGAATTTAATTATGACTATATCATTTTGGAACTATTTTTTTTATGCCTAAATCTTGATGATGATCATGTTTAGAATTTAATCATGACAAATTATTTTTGTATTTTTTTTTACCATGTCTAAATTTTAAACTTTGATTACTTCTAGATCAACTTGATTATACTAGTCGTACTTAAATTTTGACTCTATATTTAATTGATTTTAATCATGTTCAAATTTTTTGTATTTGGTTATTCTTAATCGTACTTATCGTGCCAATTAAAATTTCAAGGACAAAATTTTTCTAAGGTGGGTAGATTTATAACTACCTAGATTTCGAATTTCTATTTTTGAAAACTTTGAGCTAATTTTGAGTTATAAAATTTATTTCCTAAATTTAAAATTATATTTTTATATCAATGTCATTATTGTTTAAAATTATTTTTCAAATTTATTTATTTAAGTATAATTCTAATTATTATTATTATTATTTAAAAAATTAGTAAATTTTGTTCCAGATTTATTTCATTATTAAATAATTCTTTGAGAGCCTACCAAGTCTTGGACTTGGATTGTGGGCAAGCTAACCTAATTGCCTACCAAGCCTTGGGGCTTTTTATATCAATGTCATTATTGTTTGAAATTATTTTTCAAATTTATTTATTTAAGCCTAATTCTAATTATTATTTAAAAAATTAGTATATTTT